>JAODAL010014715.1:0-86448 GCA_025379985.1 Phyllomedusa bahiana
TCTAGACTTTTTGGTGCGGGTCCCCACTTCCTCTCAATGAAAATCCACTCTATCATGGATGTTTCAACTCCCCACTGATCCCCCATGTCTCCTTCTCCCTCAGTTTTTTTCACTAACATCTTCCCCTTGGCCTTTTGCAGTTTACAGACTCTCCCACACACAAGGATGGGAAATCCCTTATCTGGTTTTCTGTCTCTCTGCTCATTTCCCAACCTCACTAATTTCCTTACACCATTTGACACAACCTCACTCTTTTACTATCAAATTTTTTCTTTACCCTCTTTGGACACACCTGCCCATCACACATTCAGAAATACCCCGCCCCATTAAACTCAGGAACCACAGACACCATACGTCCCTCACGCCCCCAATCTCCCCTCCCTCCCGCCTGGCTTTTAAAATTTTACAATGAAACCTCTCAACCACCCTGGCATCTGGCAAACTCAACGCCGCACCACCAGAGCAGACTCCCGGAGCTTGGACCGCCCAAGACTCCCCATCGCAGCTTGCTCCAGGTGTTGAGATCTGGGAGAAAGTCAAAGCTACCTGAACTTTCCCACTATAAATTCATGCCAGGAAATTACAACACGCCCTTCACTGCCCAAGCAAAAAATTTTCACCCCCTCACTAATCATTACATAAAAACCCAAAAAATCTGTTGAACCTTCCCTCCCCCCCTCAGGCCCAAACCAGGCCCGGTCACGGGACCTCGTGCTGAAGACCTGGCCACCATTTCAAAGACAAAATTGACCACCCGGGCAAACTTTGCATCGAAATTTCCCAAATATACCAATCCTGTCCTCCCGACGCCCTTAGTCATTCTCAGCTTTTGCCCCGACGACACAAAAGAAGATCAGGGTTTCTCTTTTCTGCTCGCCCCACCACCGCTCTAAAGGGACCCCACCCCTCCCACCTTGCCCAATCTATTTCCGCACCTATTCTCTCCTATTTAACAACAATCTTAAACCCTCCCGGGTATTTCCATCCGCCTTTAAACAAAACTTCTATAATCCCCTTTAAAACAAAAAAACCCTCTCTGGACCCGTCCTGCGTTAAATCCCAAACCAGCTTAATCCCCCTTTTTCTCTAAACTCTGGACCTTGGTTTACTCTCCCTAATCCGAATTCTCTGCAAACCCTTTTTTCCCCTTTTTGCAATCGGGTTTTTCGACCTCTACACCCACAGAAAGGTCTAGAAAAAGTTTCAAATATCTCCGACCACAAAATCCAGGCAACACTCCTTGTTTTTTTCCCTACCCTGCATTTTTTGCACTGTCGATCACCATCTCCTCCTCACTGCTCTGTGCCATTGGCCTCCGGGAAACCCCGCCCTTTTTGGTTCTCTCCCCCTCCGACCGCTCCTCAGTTCTCATTTTAAAGGGTCCCCTACCCCCTTTTTCCCTTGCTGTCGGGTCCTCAGGGACCCGTTTCTGGGTCCTCTCCTCTTCTCAACTACAAACCCCAATTGGACAAACCCAGCAGTTTTGGCTTCCAGACCTCGTACACGATACACTCAACTATACACCCCCCAAAAAACACTCCCGCTCTGCTACAAAACACCAGTGACGTCTGTCCGCGATCGACATCAGTCCCCTCCCCACTCAAACAAACCTCAATAAACCTGACTTATCCCCACTCACCTTCACTAACCCAAAAACCCCATCCCCTATTTCTTCTAAGTGTGTGGCCCCACCAAACTCCTAGACAGCGGGCCCACTGTTTTGGGGTTTAAAGCGTTTCTGATCTGCCCTTCACTTCCCCACACCAACACGCCCGCTCCGTCCCCCTGCACCTAAAAGAACCTCCAGAACCCCCTTTCCTCACGGGGGAAACCACCCAGACTCTTACTTTTGTCTTATTCTTTCTCGTTTTGTTACTGAAACTCCCCCTACTTATCGGTCTCCCTCTTTTAAAACTCTCCCCTCCCCCAACTCCGAATGCAAAACCAGCAACTTTTTTTCCACCTTAAATGATCCCTCCCTGTGCAGTCACTGCACTGGTTTCCCATTCAGTGCGGGTACAACATAAACCCATCATTTCACCCAAAAAAAATCTCCACACCGCCCCGCACCCCTACATTCCTCCCCCATCTCTGTCTACCACCCAACCCCCTCTCTGCGCCTGCTGATGACTGAAATTATACGTCTTCTCACCGAACCCAGTCCGTCTCCAAGTTTTGCACTGCTGCCCTTCTCTGGAAAAGTTACCCCCCGTGGGGTCAGCCACCCACAAACCTTTAAAAGTTTTAAGGCGCTCAAAAAATCATTTTCTAGGCAGGCTTTTCCAAGAACCCTTATTTAACCCCCCCCCCCCCAAATTTTTTCTTTTAATCATTCATCCTTCCCCCGGACTTGGCATTAACAGGCACTTATTGTATTTTGGCGGTCTGGGGTGGGAGGTTCATCCCTTTTTGTGTACACTACCCCTATTTATGTAACATGGCTGGCCATTGTAAATGAGCACTTCTCACCCTTTTTTTCCACTCACACACCCCTACAAATTTTAAGCCTTGGGGGCAGGGCCCTCATTACCTCGTGTCCCGATCTGTAAGTAGTTTTTTACTGTAATATAACCCCCATCAAAAAAAATTTTACCAATGTAAGAGAAAAAATTTTAAAAAACTTTATTGGGAAAAAAAAAACAAAAGATAATAGCAATTAAAAAAAACAATTAAAAGGATGACAAAGGAACTCATAAATAGCATAAAACCCATTTCCTTTTCCCTCTAGATAAAATAGAGTTTAATCATCGGTGTGGGTAACAATAAGAAAAAAAGCAAATTATAAAACGCTAAAAAAGCATAGAAATAAAGTAATAAATACCAACCCTTTTGGGAAAGACGTTAAAACATAGAATACCACACTGGGGAGATGGATGGAATGGGCTTTTTCCCCAACGCGCGTTTCCATGCCTTTGTCTGGGGGTTTATTTGCAAATGCAGTCTGCTTATTATTAAAAGAACCAATCTGGGGCCCCCCTCCCAAAAGGTTCTACCCCAAAGTAGGGGAGGGACAAATTTAAATAATGATTATAAAGGGCCCAATAAGACCTTACCCCACTCATAAAAACAATTGGGGAGACCCAAAAGAAAAGAAAACCGCGCGTCCGGGGAATTCCATTGGCCCAAGCAAATGACAACCCCGTCAAAAACGGAGCGGCTCCAGAAGTAATCACAAACGCAGGCGCCTGACTTGACGCATACGTTTCCGACAGGGTGGGAACTTTTAACCAAAAATGGGAAAAAAACTCCTTACAATCGCCTCAGCGCAAGGGGGTGAATTACGATCCAATCTATCAGAATGAGAAGTACATACAGCAAATGAGTATGTGATGACTGAATACATTACATCCGATTCCAAGGCACTTTAGAGAAAAACACAATTGCGATCCTTCGGGACTAAGATTTAGAGGAATTGACTGTGTACTGTTCAATTTAAGAGGGGGAAACTGGAAGAAAATCTTGGCCCAACGGGAGGTAAGATGGATTCACACCTTGGATACAATATATCCTAAAGGATTAAATGAACAACTTAATTTTGCTCCATTTTTGTAATTGCAAGTTTCATTATTTCCCTTTGCATCTAGGTTTTGATCTGGTTTTACATGTTTTTAATTCTATTTTATTTTTTTCTAGTATATCGTTAAGCCATCCGCTGTTGTATCCTGATTTCTGAGCGCTAACATCACTACAATCAAACCTATTTACTGATTTAATTTTTAATTTTGAATTCAATTTTCGTTATTTTTTTCTATATCATTATTGTAATATTTATTAGCATTGTCTATTACATCGTATTTTGAAAATCTAGGGTATTATGACAATATGAATATTTTGTTTTGAAATATTTTGGGTAGAATGAAGTATATTATAGTTATTTATTGTACACATCTGCACTATTATAATCACATCACTTCAATATTATATATTTTATTATTAATTTTTAATGTATCAATTTTTTATGTATATAATAAATGAATTTTTGGACACAGTATGCTCACCTTCACTTTGTTATCACTTTGGGCACCTAGAGAACTAATTGATGCACTTATCACTTTATTTATTATCACTTATTTTATATAAGATCCACCTATTACGTTAATTAGATGTATACATAGACGCACATATATAATTCCTATAGCACCCAATATTATTATTCAGTCATCACATACTCATTTGCTGTATGTACTTCTCATTCTGCAGATCGGATCGTAATTCATGTCCTTTCACGCATGCGTGGGTTTCCCACGCGTGCGCGATTGTACATGGAGTTTATTTCTCCATTTTGGTTCAGGGCTTCCCATCCTGTCCGGAGCGTATGCGTCAAGTCAGCGCGCCTGCGCTGTGATTACTTCCGGACGCCGCTCCGTTTTGACGGGTTGTCATTTGCTCTGGGCCAATGGAATTAGCCGCGGACGCGCGGTTTTCATTTCTTTTCGTTCTCTCACATGTTTATATGTAGTAGGTAAGGTCTTATTGGCGCTCAGTATAATCATTATTTAAATTTAGTACCTCCCCCTACATTGGGTAGAACCTTTTCAGGGAGGCGGGCACCAGCATTGGCTTCTCTATATAATAAGTCAGATCTAGCATTGCAAATAAACCCCCAGACGAAGCGCACTGCGAAACGCGCGTTGGGGAGCATGCCCTATATCCTATCCATCTACCCAGTGTGGTATTCTACTGTTTACAGCGTCTTTCATTAAGGTTAGGTATTTATTACTATATTTCTATGCTATATAGCTGTTTTTATAATATGCTTATATTTCTTTATGATGTTACCCACACCGATGATTGACTCTAGTTTATCTAGATGGAAGGCAATAGGTTATGCTATTCTATGTAGTTCCATTGTCATCCTTTTAATTGTATTTTATTAATTGCTATTACTCATTTGTTTTGTATTTTCCAATAAAGTTTGTTAAATTTTTCATCTTACATTGGTAAAACTTATTTTTGATAGGCGTATATTGAATTATATTTAAAGTTTTACCCAGGATTTTGGTATATATAGCCCTATTTTTTGATAGGTGTTAGCTTTTTACTGTGTAATGTTTGTTTTCCTTGTAATATTTTACATTTCAATATATATTCATGTCATTACACTTGCCTAAATGTTAATGTCAACTTGTAACTGCATTACCACTGACCATTACATAATATAGTAACTGTGCATGTTAGATATACGCATGATACTGAGTATAATAACAGTGTGATTAATATGATAATAGAAAAATAAGAATGTTAGAGCGTATTTTGTTAATGTTCCCTGCAAAAACTCTAACAATGAAACATTATCTGCTTTTGCGATTTAGACCTCTAGGATATGATGTGTTGAGAGTGAGTATCCAATATGCGTCAAGCCTCTGCAACCATTATTATGAACTTCTCTGAAATACATTGATAAACTGGATCCATTGCGAATTGCAGTGTTGGTAACATCGTTTAAATGCTCTAAAAATCAACACCAGGATCTCTCTCTTCTGATGTCCTGCGCATGTCGCTTCGTCACTTCCGGTCCCGGTTTTCCGCTTCCAGAAGTTGTACTGCTTAGTGCCAGGTAATGGAGCAGCGTGATACTCAGGTGAGTTTGATGTTTGTAGATTTGTTCAGTTATAAAAGTTAGATGCTTAGCACTACATGTCAGGCTATGAGTAAGGGTGGTGCGTCACCCCAAATGGGTTAGACCTATTCACTGTACGGATGCTGAGGCTCTTAATGGCTTTCAATAAAGAAGTTTGATTTTATGGCCGGGAATTCTCCGTCATAGTGCTGTACCAACTTCCGTTACTGCATTTGGCATTTCTTCCATTTTCTTACTATTCACCAACAGTTGTCTCCTTCTCACCCAGCGTCTTACTTATGGTTTTGTAGCCCATTCCAGATTTGTGCAGGTCTATGATCTTGTCCATGACATCCTTAGAAAGCTCTTTGGTCTTGCCCATGTTGTAGCAGTTAGAGTCTGACTGACTGAGTCTGAGGACAAGAGTCTTTTATAAAGGTTTTATCCCAGAGGACTCCACGTGATCGGGAGCCTCTGAGGAACTATTTTAGATAAATTATATATGTTTGAACAATTACATTTTCTAAGCACGAGTCTAATATCGACAACAAATTACTCTTTTTTTCCCCTTTCCCCTTATTGTCCAGAAATACATATGCCTCGAACAGAGGTAGACATAGAGATATATAATTTTTCATGTAGACAATCTCTATATAGAGCATCTAGTGGTGTGAAAGAAAGAAAAGGAAAGGGAGAATTTTTTTTTCCCCCTTGCCTTTATCCAAAAATGCATATGTCTAGACCAGAGGGAGATATAGAGATATCTAAAAATTTATGGAGATAATTTCTATCTAGTGTATTATAGCACTTTCTTTTTATTTTATTTTTTTTCAAACATTGCTTGCACATAATTTTCATATAGCATTTGAAACATGTGGGTTTAATTATAGACAATTTTTATACAATATTGTAAGGGACCAGTCAGAGACACACACCAAGACACAGACAAGTGAGGCCCTGACACTGGTCCCAGCCCCTGCCTTTTGGGGAACCCGACTCGTTAATAGGCTGGCCCCAACCAGAAGAATGATGGCTGCACTAATCAAGGTGCAACACAGACAAGGACAAACAAACACTGAACAAATACACGTAGTAAGGCGGTCCAAAGTCGGTAACTGAAATGGCAGCGAAGTACAAAAACATGAGGCAAGGGATAAACGGAGTGCAAGCCAAAGGTCAGGTAACAGCCAGGAGATGCAGTACAGATACAGGAGGCAGAAAAATAGTCAGAAGTAAAGCCAAAGGTCAGATAGCAGGCAAAACACGGGCGTACTACAGGGAGCAAAAACCTATAGCAGGCAAGGGGAAGAAGTATAACAGCCCTTAAATACCTGCCAGAAACCAAAAGGATGAACGTAATGGGTAGAAGTAACAGAAGACCTGATAGGAGCAAAGGGCTGTCAATAAACAGAAACAAACAAGGAGCAAGCTTAACCAGTGGAGTGCTGGAAGATTCCTGATCACGGGCGTTGGCCAGGAATCAATCATGAATGCAGGGAGGAAGACCGAGTTCCCACTAGAAAATACAAATGCAAGGTGTTATGTCAGAAACCATGGTTTTCGCCGCAACATCCGTGGCCGGCAACCAGAGCCAAAAGCTGGGGGTGTGTCAGGCACAAATCATGACAGTACTCCCCCTTTTATGAGGGGCCACCGGACCCTCAACAGACCCTCTAGGTTTGGTAGAGTGGGCTTGGAGAACTTTTCCCTTTACCAACTTGGGGGCATGTTTTGCGGATGGGATTCGGAGACGGACATTTTTTGGTCTGGGTCGGCTTTTTTACCAGGTTTTTTTATTTTTAGTTGGGTGTTTTTTAGAGTCTTATGACTCCTAGCCCAGACTGTGCACAGTCGATTAACGGAGGACTCTATCTTAGTTTCACCACCTGCACCGGCAGAATACCTGAGATAGAAATCACCCTCACAGAAAAAGGGGAACAGTTCAGAAGAAGCAGAATCTGTCGGCAGACAAAGACACTGGATTTGAAATCAAGGTGGCAACAAGCTTTACCGGAGAAGGAATATTTACAGGTTCCTCAACATACTGATGCAAAGATTCTCGTTCCGGGGCAGACAAGTTGAGCTTTGCCCCCGGAATGAGGTCTATAGTGCAATCAGGCCGATGCGGAGACCGATTATCCGCAACGTCCCCATCAACGACGTCATTGAATTCAGAATTACATTCTGAAATATCATGAGCATTAATCACAGCACACACCCAGGGATGGACCACCATAGAATGAGAAACACATGAGTCATCCCATTTGATCAACTCAGTGGTCCTCCAGTCGAACACAGGATTATGGAGGCGGAGCCAGGGCAACCCAAAATAACCTCTGCAGCGAGTTCCTCCATGACAAAAAACGAAATCTTTTCTGTATGTGAACTCCCAACATTCAAAGTGACCTCTGCAGTACAAAATTTTATTCTTCCCCCGGTTAGGGAGTTAGAATCTACACCTGAAACCCAAAAGGGAGAACACAAAGGAACAAGTTCCAAACCCAAGGCTTTAGCAACAACCATACTGATAAAACTGGCAGCAGCACCTGAATCAATCATGGCATGACAGGCAAGAGTCTTGGAACTAGAAACCAAGGTTACGGGTAAAAAAAACTTGTTATTTACATTAGGAGGTACCTGTACATCCGAGTTAACTTCCTGGAGATCGCTTCGATGTTTGATATTACCTTGGGGTGACTTGGGTCTAATCGGACAGTCTCTCAGGAAATGGTCGGGTTTCCCACAATAGAGGCACAAAGCGTTCTCCAACCGGTGTCTCCTCCTGGTGGCAGCAGATGTGAAACCCAACACCATGGGTTCTTCTCCAGAAAATTGAGCAGAAGATGGTGATGGAGATGGAAGAGGAGAATTTTTAAAGAAGGTAGAAGGAGGTTGTACGGGAAAGTCTGCCTTGAGTTGAACAGTCGACCCCCCTTGCTTTTCCCTGTGTCTCTCCCTTAAAGGGGATTTGCCGAGACCAAAGATTCTTACCTCTCTCCTTAGCACAAGCAGAATGTCAACAAATCAAGCTGAGTCATGAAGCTGCAGGGGAGAAAGGGTGGGGGCCAGTGAGGAGTGAGGAATCCAAGGGAGCGTCTCAAAACTTAAGTGAAATAATAAACAGTACAAGAGTGGATTCTAAATACAGCAAGACACAGCCTCAGACTGCACTGTCAGGAGGAGCCTTATCTGCTAAGTAGCTAATGTAAACAAATCACGGAGCTGAAAGAGAGAGAGACGCACACAGCCAGAGCACAAAACTGCATAAGGGATCCTGTGACATGTTCACTGAAATAAAAAAACTATAACTTGTGGATTCTATATACAAAAGACAACACCTATTCTACACAGCAGCTTGAAAGCTTCTTCATGTTCCCTGTCATCAGATAAAGCAGGTATCTAATCACACTACAACTAGTTTATTCTGTATACAAAAGAAAACATATTGCTACCCAGTGCCTTAAAAACTTCTGCATCTCAGTCTCATCAGATAAGAAGCTCTCTCTGCGCAAGCCCGTCCAGCTCTTGTCAGGCCGTATCTAATAGAAGCTTTGAAGTAACCAAGGGCATGTAAGGAAGGCTTTTAGCTCTCTCAGACTGCAATTTTTGAAATTTCACATATTATTTAGAAAAGTGATTAAAAACCCATTTTGGAGGATCCCAAGTCAACATTACATCGTGGCAAAACCCCTTTAATCTTCTGTCGATAGACACAGCCAGAGTCATAAAGTCACTCAGCGTCTCGGGAGTTGGGTGGCTGACCATAGCATCTTTTACCGCATCCGACAGCCCTTTTGTTGAAAAGGGGTCTTCAGGGGTTTGGGTCTGACCAACCAGTCAACTTTGCACCATTGGCGGAACTCGGAACAGTAATCTTCGGCTGAGCGGTGCCTTGCTGAATAGATAGCAAATGGGCCTCTGCCCATGCCACAGGGTTTGGGGGTTTTAACATAAACCTGACCTAAAGCTAAAAAAAAATCGGTCCACTGATCTCCACTCAGGGGCTTCAGAGGGTATAGCTAATGCCCAATCCTGAGGTGGGCCCTGGAGGAGAGACAACAACTGCCACTCTTTCAGCCTCCGTGGGAAAATAGTTGAAGCGAAAAAATAAACTACAAGATTGCCTGAAGGTTCGGAACCTGTTAGGATTTCCGTCAAAGCGATCGGGAAGAGCACTTAGATTTATGAGGACTTAGGATCCACAAACACAGGGGCAGGTACGGACAAGACGGGGCAGAAAGTCCGGGTACCGGGTTAGTTATGGCATCCAGACGCTGCGAGACTTGATTAATAAGCCCTGCCATGCCCTGAAACTGAGTGCCAACTCGCCCAAAAGCGATCGGGGGTCCGACGGGTCGGTTACTCATATTGAATCGCCGGAAAAGTTGACTTGGGTAGGGGCCCTTTGCTATAATGTAAGGGAACTGGTCAGGGACACACCCAAGACAAGGACAAGTGAGGCCCTGACACTGGTCCCAGCCCCTGTCCCTGCCTTTTGGGGAACCCGATCCTTAATAGGCCGGCCCCAACCAGAAGACTGTGGTGCACAAATCAAGGTGCAATACAACAAGGACAAACAAACACTGAACAAATACACGTATCAGGCGTCCAAAAGTCGTAACTGAAATGGCAGCGAAGTACAAAAACGTGAGACAAGAGATAAACGGAGTTCAGGCCAAAGGTCAGGTAACAGCCGGGAGACACAGTACCGATACCGGAGGCAGAAGAATAGTCAGAAGCAAAGCCACAGGTCAGAAAAAAAGGCAGGGCAAAACAAGGGCGTACTACAGGGAGAAAAAACCTATAGCAGGCAAGGGGAAGAAGTTAAAACACCCCTTTAATTACCTGCCAGAAACCAAAAGGATGAACGTAATGGGTAAGTAACAGAAGACTGATGGGAAAGCAAAGGGCTGTCAATAAACAGAAACAAACAAGGAGCAAGCTTAACCAGTGGAGTGCGGGAAAGATTCCTGACCACGGGCGTTGGCCAGGAATCAATCATGAATGCAGGGAGGAAGACCGAGTTCACACTAGAAAATACAAATGTAAGGTGTTATGTCAAAAACCATGGCTTTCGCCGCAACATCCGTGGCCGGCGACCACCGCCAAAAGCCGAGGGTGTGTCAGGCACAATCATGACAAATACGTTGTATGGATGTCATTTAAAGCTAGTTTATAAGAGGATTTACTATTTCTCCTCTGCTATTGAAGAACTAAGAGCACAATTGTGATTCTACCAGTAGAGGGCTCCCAAGTCGAGTGTTATAGAGATCTCAGTGAGAGGTCATTAAAGGGGTTTTGCCAAGAAGTGAGTTCATTACCTCTGAATCTGATCAGGAGAGTCTATAAACAAAACACAGAAGCCTCACAGACAAGGGGGGAGGGGGCCTGAGCAGCAACTCTGAGGAAGCAGAGGAAGCAGGAAGCGTTGTGCAATGTGTACTCAAATAAAACATTAGAACCAGTGGATTCTCTATACAAAAGACACAACATATTTCTCCACAGCCCCTTGCTAGCTCCTGAATAGTAACGAGGTAGCAGGGAGCGTTGTGGAATGTGTACTCAAATAAAACATTAGAACCAGTGGATTCTCTATACAAAAGACACAACATCTTTCTCCACAGCCCCTTGAAAGCTCAGTCATGTTCCCTGTCATCAGATAAGAGGTGCAGACAACGCATACACGACCACATCAGCTCCTCAGCTCCTGTCAGCTGGAGCTGGTTGTGTCTAATGCAAACTTTTAAGTAAATAAGGGCATGTAAAGAAAGCTGTAGCTCTCACAGGCTTCACTTTTTGTAATCAAAATATTTAGAAAAATGTTTAAATAGCCATTTTGGAGGATCCCACGTCAACATTACATCGTGGCAAAACCCATTTAACATTCTCAAGTGCACCTGTTTCCTTTGAAAGTCAGTATTGCAGCGAACACAAGGAGCATTGAGTGGTGTCAGTTTCCTTCATAGCAATATCAGCTCATGTACACTCACCGGCCACTTTATTAGGTACACCTGTCCAACTGCTCGTTAACACTTAATTTCTAATCAGCCAATCACATGGCGGCAACTCAGTGCATTTAGGCATGTAGACATGGTCAAGACAATCTCCTGCAGTTCAAACCGAGCATTTAGTATGGGAAGAAAGGTGATTTGAGTGCCTTTGAAACGTGGCATGGTTGTTGGTGCCAGAAGGGCTGGTCTGAGTATTTTAGAAATGCTGATCTCCTGGGATTTTCACGCACAACCATCTCTAGGGTTTACAGAGAATGGTCTGAAAAAGAAAAAAACATCAGTGAGCGGCAGTCCTGTGGGCGGGGAAAGCCTTGTTGATGCCAGAGGTCAAAGGAGAATGGGCAGACTTTTAATAGAACACCCCCTACAACCAGTTCAAAAGAGGGAAAATCTCTGAACGCCCCAGACGGCGAACTTTTTAGGCAGATGGGCTTTCAGCAGCAGAAGACCACACCCGGGGGCCACTCCTTTCAGTAAAGAAAAGGAAACTGGGCTCCAATTTGCCCAAACTCATCGAAATTGGACAGTAGAAGATTGGAAAAACGTTGCCTGGTCTGATGAGTCTCGATTTCTGCTGCGACATTCGGATGTTAGGGGCTGAATTTGGCGCAAAAAACATGAAAGCATGGATCCATTTCCTGCCTTTGTATCAACGGTTCGGCTGGTGGGGGTGGTGTCATGGTGTGGGGGAATATTTTCTTGGCACTTTTGGGCCCCTTGGTACCAATTGAGCATCGTTTTCAACCCTTGTGGAATCTATGCCACGAAGAATTGAGGCAGTTCTGAAGGCAAAAGGGGGTCCAACCCGTTACTAGCATGGTGTACCTAATAAAGTGGCCGGTGAGTGTAAGTGCATTCTTTTTCAGTAGCATAGAGCGGTAACAATTTACACATCCTGTTTTTTTTACATAATGTATTTACCTTAGTTGTGATATGCTAGTTGTTAAGCACATGGTAACACCATAAGGGCTCATCCCCACGGCAGAGGATAATTACGGGTTGGTTTATCCGACAGGTATTTGTCCCGTTTTGCAATGAGCGGAGAAAAGCCCGCATGTTCACATGTTCATATTCTGAACCGGACGGAAGAATGTGCAAGCACAATGTTATTCGGGCGGCCGGCGGATTGAAAAACCACCAGGCGGAAAACCCGAGCCGTGGGGACAAGGCCTAAGTTTGAATGTTCTTATTGGAATGCTTACACATTGTGGGTCACAAGTGGTTTTGACCTCCCATTCACAAAAACCCAGCTTTACAATCCTTCCTGGTTAAGTCAAACGTGCAGCTTCCATCTTTATATCTAACAAGGTGGTTATTCTTTCTGCTTTTTTAAGATATTAACATATTTGTTGTCATTTTTATTATGATTTCTTGTTAATCACATTAAATTGTTTTGATTTATTATGATTTGTAAAGGGAGCCTTTATAAGCTCACATTGCCTGATAAAGCCGATCATGAGCATTGGAGAAACATGTTGCATATAATTTAGTTTATTTTTACAGACTTTCACTGGTCTGACTTTTTATTTTTCCAAGTATGTAGGAGTTTTCTATAGAATAAAGAGATGGATTTTCAAATTATGTGACAGCGCTAGAAACCCATTTTTTCCTTCGTTATACTGCCCCTACTTGTGATATACAAGGTGGACTGATTGGATATATATAAAGGTGACTAATTAAGACAGCTGCTTTTAATGCAGGTAACGAGAGGATTAGGAGTCTAACTGGTCTGTAGGAGCCAGAACTCTTAATGGTTGGTAGGGGGGCAAATACTTATTTCTCTCAGCAAAATGCAAATAAATTTATAGAATTTATACAATGTGATTTTCATGTCTTTGTCAGAGGGCAAAGTTACACAATCAGCAAGGGATCAGGTAATTATTTATTTCACTGCACATGAGGGGAGGTATCAAGGCAAAGATGAAGGAGGGAGGGAGGACAGGTTATGGATGGAGATTACATGAGGGAGGTATCAGGAGATTAGGGTAGAGATGTATGGGGGGACAGGATATGGATGGAGATTACATGAGGGAGGTATCAGGAGATTAGGGTAGAGATGTATGGGGGGAGGTTATGGATGGAGATTACATGAGGGAGGTATCAGGAGATTAGGGTAGAGATGTATGGGGGAGAGGTTATGGATGGAGATTACATGAGGGAGGTATCAGGAGATTAGGGAAGATGTATGGGGGGGAGGTTATGGATGGAGATTACATTAGGGAAAGGGATCAGGAGATTAGGGAAGAGATGTATAGGGGAAGGTTATGGATGGAGATTACATGAGGGGAGGAAACAGGAGATTAGGGTAGAGATGTATGGGGGAGGTTATGGATGGAGATTACATGAGGGGAGGTATCAGGAGATTAGGGTAGAGATGTATGGGGGGGGAGGTTATGGATGGAGAATACATGATGGGGAGGTCTAAGGAGATTAGGGGGGTTGAGATGTTATGGGGGACAGGTTATGGATGGGGATTTCATAAAGGGGTATCAGGAGATTAGGGTGGAGATGCATAGGGGGGAGTTTTACCTGTTCTACCTACAGGGGAGCGTTACACCAGGGGGTAAAGGACCTGTGGTGACATCACACTGGTCACATGATAGAAAGTGACCAATAAATTCCTGACTCCTGATCACATGACTGTGACATCATGGAAGGTCCTGTAGTGTATAGAACACATCGGCTGTACAGCCCACATCATAACATCACCACAGTGCAGGGCCCCTACATAGTTCATGACCCCAATATACACCACAGTGCGGGGCCCTACATAGTTCATGACCCCAATATACACCACAGTGCGGGGCCCCTCCATTCACGCCCCAAAAACCACCCCGGGGGGGGCCCCTACATAGTTCATGGCCCCAATATACACCACAGTGCGGGGCCCACTTAATTTTGGCCCAAATATACACCACAGTGCGGGGCCCCTACCCTATTCATGGCCCCAATAAAACACCACAGCGGCGGGCCCAAAATAGTTCATGGCCCCAATATACACCACAGTGCGGGGCCCCTACATAGTTCATGGCCACAAAAATACACCCCGAGTGCGGGCCCCTACATTTGTTTATGGCCCAATATTACACCAGAGTGCGGGGCCCCTAAATAGTTCATGGCCCCAGTATACACAACAGTGCGGGGCCCCTAAATAGTTGATGGACCTAATATACACCACAGTGCAGGGCCCTACATAGGTCATGGCCCCAAATTTACACCACAGTGCGGGCCCCTACATGTTCCCTTTGGGCCCCCAAAATACACCCCAGTGTGGGGCCCCTACATAGTTCATGGCCCCAATATACACCACAGTGCTGGGCCCATACATAGTTCATGGCCCCAATATACACCACAGTGCTGGGCCCCTACTTTGTACATGGCCCCAATATACACCACAGTGCGGGGCCCCTACGTCGTTCATGGCTCCAATATACCCCACAGTGCAGGCCCCTACATAGTTCTTGGCCCTAAAATACACCACAGGGTGGGGCCCCTACATAGTTCATGACCCCAATATACACCCCAGTGCGGGGCCCCTACATAGTTTCATGGCCCCCAATTATACACCACAGTGCGGGCCCCCTATAGTTCATGGCCCCAATTACACCACAGTGCCAGGGCCCCCCACATAGTTCATGGCCCCAATAAAACACCAAAGTGCGGGCCCCTTCATAGTTCATGGCCCCAATATACACCACAGTGCGGGGCCCCTACATAGTTCATGGACCTAATATACACCACAGTGCAGGGCCCTACATAGTTCATGGCCCCAAATATACACCACAGTGCGGGGGCCCTACATTGTTCTTGGCCCCAATATACACCACAGTGTGGGGCCCTACATAGTTCATGGCCCCAATATACACCATAGTGCTGGGCCCATACATAGTTATAGCACATATACACCACAGTGCGGGGCCCTACTAGTTATGGACCTAATATACACAACAGTGCAGGGCCTACATGTTCATGGCCCAAATATACACACAGTGCGGGGCCCTACATTGTTCTTGGCCCAATTATACACCACAGTGCGGGGCCCTAATAGTTATGGGCCCCAATATTTCAACATGTGCTGGGCCATAATAGTTCATGCCCCAATATACACCATAGTGCGGGGCCCCTACATCGTTCATGGCTCCAATATACACCGCATTGTGGGGCCCCTACATAGTGAACAATATACACCACAGTGCGGGTCCCTACATAGTTCATGGCCCCAATATACACCACAGGGTGGGCCCCTACATAGTTCATGGCTCCAATATACACCACAGTGCGGGCCCCTACATAGTTCATGGCCCCAATATACACCATAGTGCGGGGCCCTACATAGTTCCTGGCCCCAATATACACCACAGTGCGGGGCCCCTACATAGTTCATGGCCCCAATATACACCACAGTGCGGGGCCCCTACATAGTTCATGACCCCAATATACACCACAGTGCGGGGCCCTTACATAGTTCATGGCCCCAATATACACCACAGTGCGAAGCCCCTACATAGTTCATGGAACCAATATACACCACAGTGTGGGCCCCTACATAGTTCATGGCCCCAATATACACCACAATGTTGGGCCCCTACATAGTTCATGGCTCCAATATACACCACAGTGCGGGCCCCTACATAGTTCATGGCCCCAATATACACCACAGTGCGGGGCCCCTACATAGTTCATGGCCCCAATATACACCACAGTGTGGGGCCCCTACATAGTTCATGGCTCCAATATACACCACAGTGCAGTGTCCCTACATAGTTCATGGCCCCAATATACACCACAGTGCGGGGCCCCACATAGTTCATGGCCCCAATATACACCACAGTGCGGGGCCCCTACATAGTTCATGGCCCCAATATACACCACAGTGCGGAGCCCTACATAGTTCACGGCCCCAATATACACCACAGTGTGGGGCCCTACATAGTTCATGGCCCCAATATACACCACAGTGTGGGGACCAACATAGTTAATTGACCCAATATAAACCACAGTGTGGGGCCCCTACTTAGTTTATGGCCCCAATATAAAACACAGTGCGGGGCCCCTACATAGTTCATGACCCCAATATACACCACAGTGCGGGGCCCCTACATAGTTCATGGCCCCAATATACACCACAGTGCGTAGCCCCTACATAATTTATAGCCCCAATATACACCACAGTGCGGGGCCCTACATAGGTCCTGGTCCCAAGATACACCCCAGTCGGGCCCTACATAGGTAATGGCCCAATATACACACAGTGCGGGGCCCCTACATAGTTCTTTGGCCACAATATACACCAAAGTGCGTGCCCCCACATAGTTCATGGCCCCAATATACACAACGGTGCAGAGCCCCTACATAGTTCATGGCCCCAATATACACCACGTGCGGGCCCCTACATAGTTCATGGCCCCAATAGACCCCACAGTGTGGGGCCCCTACATAGGTCATGACCCCAATATGCACCACAGTGCAAGGCCCTACATAGGTCATGACCCAATATAACACAGTGCGGGCACACATAGTTCATGTCCCAAAATACACCACAGTGCGGGCCCTACATAGTTCATGGCCCAAATATACACCACAGTGCGGGCCCTACATAGCTCATGGCCCAATATACACCACAGTGCGGGCCCCTACATAGTTCATGGCCCCAACCCACCCAAAAACCCCCCCAAACAAAAGACAGTTGCGGGGCCCCACTAGTTCATGACCTAATATACACCCAGTGCCGGCCCTACATAGTTCATGGCCCCAATATACCCCCCAGTGCGGGGCCCTACATTGTTCCTGACCCCTATATACACCACAGTGTGGGGCCCTACATAGTTCTTGGCCCCAATATACAAACCCAAATGCTGGGCCCCATACATAGTTCATGCCCCAAATACACCACAGTGCGGGGCCCCTACATGTTCATGGCCAATATACACCACATGCGGCCCTACATATTCATGGCTCCAATATACACCACAGTGCGGGGGCCCCTACATAGTTCATGGCCCCAAATACACCACAGTGTGGCCCTCATAGTTCATGGCCCAAATAACAAGTGCGGGCCCCTACTAGTTCATGGCCCCAATATAAACACAGTGGGGCCCTACATGGTTCCTGGCCCCAATATACACCACAGTGCGGGGCCCCTACATAGTACATGGCCCAATAAAAACACAGTCGGGCCCCTACATAGTCATGACCCAATTACACCAAGTGCGGGGCCCTTTCATAGTTTTATGGCCCCAATATACCCACAGTGGGCCCTCTGTTCGGCCCATATACACCACAGTGTGGGCCCTACATATATGGCCCCAATATACACCACAGTGTGAGGCCCCTACATAGTTCATGGCTCCAATATACACCACAGTGCGGGGCCCCTACATAGTTCATGGCCCAATATACACCACAGTGCGGGGCCCCTACATTGTTCATGGCCCAAAATAAACCACAGTGGGGCCCCTACATAGTTCATGGCCCAATAACCCAAAAGTCCCCTACAATTATGCCCCAAAAATAACCACAGTGTGGGGCCCCTACATAGTTCATGGCCCAATATACACCACAGTGAGGGCCCTACATATTCATGGGCCCCCAAAATACACCACGTGCGGGCCTACATAGTTCAGGGCCCCAATTACACCACAGTGGGGGCCCTACATAGGTTTATGCCCCAATTTGCACCACAGGGGGGCCTACATAGGTTTATGCCCCAATATACACCACAGTGGGGGCCCCTACATAGTTCATTGCCCCCAAAATTACACCACATGCGGGGCCCCTACTTTCTTCATGGCCCCAATATACCCAACAGTGCGGGGCCCTACATAGTTCATGGCCCCAATATTCACCGAAGTGCGGGGCCCTACATAATTTATGGGCCCCCAAAATACACCACAGTGCGGGCCCTACATAGTTCCTTGGCCCAATATACACCAAGTGCGGGGGTACATAGGTTAATGGCCCCATTATACACCACAGTGCGGGCCCCTACATAGTTCATGGCCCCAATATACACCACAGTGCGGGGCCCTACAAAGTTCATGGCCCAATATACACCACGTGCGGGCCCCTACATATTTCATGGCCCCAATATACACCACAGTGCGGGGGCCCCATAGTTCATGGCCCCCAAAATACACCACAGTGGGGGCCCCACATAGTTTATGGCCCCAATATCACCACAGTGGGGCCTACATTTGGGCATGGCCCCAATATACACCACAGTGCGGGGCACTACATAGTTCATGGCCCCAATATACACCACAGTGCGGGCCCTACATAGTTCATGGCCCCAATCTACCCCACAGTGCGGGCCTACATAGTCATGGGCCCCCCTATACACCACAGTGCGGGGCCCTACATAGTTCATGGCCCCAAATACACCACAGTGCGGGGCCCTACATGGGTTTATGGCCCCCCAAAATACACCACAGTGCAGGGCCCCACATAATTTCATGGCCCCCAAAATACACCCCAGTGCGGGGCCCCCACATGTTCTTTGGGCCCCCAAAATACACCACAGTGGGGCCCCACATAGTTCATGGCCCAATATAAACCAAAGTGCGGGGCCCCTACATAGTTCATGGCCCCAATATACACCACAGTGGGGGCCCCTACATAGTTCATGGCTCCCCCACCGGGGGGCCCCAAAGCGACCCCAAAATACACCACAGTGCGGGCCCTACATAGTTCATGGCCCAATATACACCACAGTGCGGGGCCCTACATAGTTCATGGTCTAATGTACACCACAGTGCGGGCCCTAAAGTTCATTGCCCATAATACACCACCCTCGGGCCCAATTGTTTCTTCCCCAATTCCCCCCATTGGGCCCCACATTCAAGTTATGGCCCCAAAATTAAACCATTGTTTTCGGGATCATAGTTATGGCCCCAATTTAACACCACGGGGGTGGGGCCCCTTTCTTTTTTTTTTTTCAAGCTTTTTTTTTAATAAACCCACCACAGCAGGGGCCCCTAAATTAGTTTTTTGGGTTTTTATTTTTTTTTATACACCACATGCGGGCCCTAATTGTTTATTTGGGCCCCAATTTCACCACAAAGTACACCAAACAAATATAACCACAAAAATTTTAAAAAGGGGGGGGCCCCCCTATTCCCTGGCTCCAATATACAACTCACTTGTTTGGGGCCCCAAATTTTATGGGAAAATCCCGGGGGCCCCCTAAATAGTTCAGGGCCCCAATATAACCACATGCGGCCCATAATAGGTCATTTTTGGGCCAAAATCAAAGTTCCAAGGCCCTACCCAAAGGTTCTTTTTTTCCCCATTTTTAAACCACATACCGGGGCCCTAATAGGGTTTCCCTTTCCCCAATAAAACACCCCTCGGGGCCCCCAAAAATTTATCCCCAAAAAACCCCAATATCCCCACAGTGGGGGGGGCCCTAAAAGTTTCAGGGCCCCCCATTACACCACAGTGCGGAGCCCCTGCAGAGTTCAGTCCTCCACCCCTTCAGCTACACTCTTTAGTCCATTTACGGAGGCAGCAGAGTTAAGTGAGCTCAGTCACTCCCTCCCTCACTGCCCCCCCATCCTCCAGGGCCTCCAGCATTCAAGAACGTTGAGTGGCACCCATTCCCCGCAGCACGCACCTTGTTTTTCTGGATGCTTATTGTGGGAGATGTCACCCAGCTTTCCCGAATAATCTATTCATCATCTGGGAGAGCTGGGTAATGCCCCGTCTGTATGGCTTCTGTTTTTATTTTATTTTTCTTACAGCTTTCTCTTTTGTACTATGACGGATTCCCTGGACTAAGTCGGACAGCAGGGGCTTGTGTTGCGGAGTGTTTATATAAATTAACTGTTTTATCCTGCTTCTGTAGGTTTGTTTTTTTTTTCCTGTGATATCAATAGCGGCATCTGACAGACGGCTCTCTATTGCTCGGGCTTGGAGTCAGCAAGCGGTGTGTTTTGGCACCACAAGGCTGACACTAATCAATTATCACTATTACTCCAGGCTGATATTTTTACGGTGGGAAGGGACCAGTATCCATGGACCTCATTCAGATAGTATCAAGCTGCAGCTTTTGGTATTACCTCGACTGTTTATGGAAAATGCGGGGGTCCCCACATTTTTCTTTTTAAATAATTTGTTCTTTTTAGGTGTTTTTCTAACAATCTTTTTATTCAACACATCAGCATTGGACACAAACATTTTGTTTCATAGAAAGAGTAGGCAAAGTTGTTGATCAATCAAAAATACAATAAAGTAAATCTTCTGTGGAAGTCCTCAGTACCCAATGTGTTGTCTTTTTCTTCCATTATTTCTCTATTATATAACACGTTAAAACATAACCATGTCATCTCATGTTCAGATATGCGCGTCTTCTCCAGTCTACCACAAACAAACCTTATCCCTCTCTTCCTCTGGTATTTAAAGATTCTCTAATCCTCAATGATATGAGATCATTAGGAGGTCATTACTTACACGTTTCCCATGATGCCAGGGTTAAGCTGGTCATTAGGTGGTGAGTCGCTAACTCTTTATGATGATCTTAATAGATTTACAAGGATATTTTTGTTGCGATCATTGGGTTATGTAATTACTAGAGGTTTCCAATCTACACCATCTCAACCTCTCTCCTCAGTGGTTAAACTGGTCATTCTTACCACCCTGAGGTTGAGTCTGTCAAAGAGACAGAGTGTGGATATGAGACAGCACCTTAACAGGGTTCAGACATATCCAAAAACAGAAAGGTGTAAAACTTCTAAAAGTATATTAATTTGCTCACTATTAAGTACAGATTCATGCACCTCAAGACATTGACCATTGACAACTATTGTTTCTAATTACATATTGATTTTTTTCCAGCAACTGCAAAATGAAACTTTCTCAAACCTCAAAGAAGTTCTCCGTGGGGGTCTCCTTAAAGAATCTTCCACCCAATCCATTTTCATGATAAATGAAAGTTTTTCCAAAAATAATGTAAAAGGTGGGACTGATGCTCTGATCCATGTGTGTAGAATTGCTTCTATCCCTGCTGCTGATATCATGGGAAGCAATTTTCTAATGCTCGAGGTACTTGGATACTCGTGTTCATCAATTTGCCCCAATATGACCCATGCTGGATTAAAGGGTACAAAATTTGTTAGGTGGTTGGTGGTAAAGGCTGATGTATTTTTCCAGTAGAGCAGAATAACCGGACATTGCCGTAGACAGCGGAACAATTTCGCTTCAGGTGATCGACACTTGAAGTTGTTATTAGTGTTAAAGATCCCCATTGTATGTCCCCTAATAGGAGTTCTGGAAACTTTGTGATATAGTTACAGTTTAATTTCTAGATCTCTACTCAAGGACAAGTATTTCCTACCATTATCAAAGGCTGTCAAGAGGGTTGCAACATCCAGCTCTGGGTCATCTAATTGCCATTTAGTGATGGCCATATTAGAGTTAGCGAGATCAAGAGGGGTCTGGATAAATTTATAGTAAAATTAGGCGAAACCCCTATTAGAGGTGATAAAGGGAACCAGTCACATAGTTTATGCCCCCCTTGCTGAGGATAAGATGACAGACATGCTGTTTCCAGCGCTATGTCCCTTATGCTGTAAGGTGCAGTAGTTTCAGAGCAATTACTGCTCAAATCTGGCAGTTTGCAGTCTGGTCTGCCTGAAAGAGTCCAGCTTTATCATGCATGGTTATGAATAAGCTGGACTCTTTTCTGGTAGAACTGGCTGCAAACTGTCAGATTTGAGCAGTAATTGCTCTGAAACTTCTGCACCTTACAGCATCAGGGACACAGCGCTAGAAACAGCATGTCTGACACTAGCTTATCCTCAGAAAGGGGGGCATAAACTATGTGACAGATTCCCTTTTAGTATTTTCCATAAGACTGGATTCCATTCAATCTGTGGGAGTCATAACTGTGGGCGTAGATATAAGGAAATAATGTAATTCCTGCCTCCGGAAATTTACATGTGAGCTCCTCCAATGAAAGAATTTCCCCTGTATCAGGATCTTGTAGATGATCGATCTGGTTAATACCCGCTTTCTGCCATTTTGAATGTCATTATTCATGACTAGAGTTAAGAATAGCGATCAGCTGGGCTCTAGCCCTTTCCCCAACCACATCTTTTGCCGAGCTCTCCATGTGCTCATCAGAAGCAGGTCCGATCTAGTTTCTGGTAGTGAAGGGTTGGTGTAAGAAATTGGTTAGGAGGAGTCTGCCTAGTCTCTGTTGATCCTGTTGTGTATCCACAAACATTGATGTGATCTGTAACCAGTCTGCTCCAAATATTCCTTAACTGAAAGGGTAAAGATTTAGGGCCACATGTATGAAAACTGTCTAGGTCTAAAATTCACTTTGTTACCCATAGCAACCAATCAGACTGCCGCTTTAATTTCATATAGTGCTCTGGAAAAATGAGAGGGGCGCTCTGATTGGTTGCTATGGGTAACAAAGTGAATTTTAGACCTAGACAGTTTTCATACATGTGGCCCTTACTGATTAGCACAGGCACCCCCCATCGTGTGGTTAGAGTATACAGCATGGTATACCACCGCTATCCGGCGCCTCTTCTAAGCTGATATATTATGACTTCTAGGATCGACATCGATCTGGGGCACCATGCAGAATCTCCCCTCGTGGGGTGTCCTTGATCATGAGGAAGGTGAGAGATCAGCCTTAAACTATACGGCGGGAACTTGTTAATGATCTCAAGGCAGTTGGGACCACAGTCACCAAAAAAACCATTGGTAACACATTACGCCGTAATGAGTTTAAAAAATCCTGAAAGTGCCGCAAGGTCTCCTGCTAAAGAAGGTGCATGTGCAGGCCCGCTGAAGTTTGCCAATGAACACCTGGAGGATTCTGGATGATTGGGAGAAGGTGCTGTGGTCAGATGAGACAAAAATTGAGCTCTTTGACGTTAACTTAACTCGACGTGTTTGGCAAAAGAGAAATGCTAAATATGACCCAAAGAACTGTCCCACTGTCCCCACTATCAAACATGGAGGGGGAAACATTATGTTTTGGGGCTGTTTCTCTGCTAAGGGCACAGGACTACTTCACCGCATCAATGGGAGAATGGATGGAGCTATGTATTGTAAAATCCTGAGTAACAATCTCCTTCCCTCCGCCAGGACATTTAAAATGGGTCATGACTGGCTGTTCCAGCAAGGCAATAATCCAAAACATACAGCCAAAGCAACAAAGGAGCGCCTCCAAAAGAAGCACATTAAGGTCATGGAATGGCCTAGCCAGTCTCGAGACCTTAATCCCATAGAAAACTTATGGAGGGAGATGAAGCTCCGAGGTGCCAAGCGACAGCCTCAAAATCTTAATGAGATGGGGGGCATGTCCGGACACCAGCCAAGATGGCCGCGTAACTTGTCTGCTCCTGAGACCGATCGCATAGCAAAGGGGCTGCTGTGCTTAATTCCTGGCGAAATCCCATAGAAAGCAGTGGAAAAGAAGGAAGCCCACGCAGGGAACTGACTGGAGCAGTTGCAGAAGCTCAAACGGAGCATACAACCTCTCTCAGCGACAAAGGCTGCAGCCGGCGGGAAAGCAGAGAAAAGGGGCCTGCGGCGGAGACGGGCAGAGCGCAGTGTGCAGCGGCGGGAAGAAATAGACACCGCGTCTTAAGGAACCGCGGCTATATCCTGCACCGGTGATCGGGACAGCTGGAGAGGAGGCCGAGGTCCCTACCACTAAGGCACTGTGAGGTAGGAGCGGGCAGGTGAAGGTGCGGGTGGAGAGGAGGCGGGCGGAGAAATCCCGGTGACGGAGAGAGGCACCCCGGAGGGTGATTTTCAGGACAGTACCAGTGAGCGGGACGGTTTATCTGCTGTAGTCCCGGTGGCTTTTAGTACCGCAATACATTATCACTTAACGCGCCGTGCGCCACGTGGGCGGAGCGGCCATCTTACCCTAGCAGTTTAAACGGCACAGCTGGAAATCAAAAGCTCAGAACCCTGCCCCAGGCCCGAAAAGAGGTGTGTAACAAAAACCCTCTCCCTACCGCTACATATAGGCCCTCGTCCCGGGAAAAAAGGCCCGGTCCTAGGCTTAACGGGGCAACCAAAACACAAAGCATTGAAAAGGAGTTTCAACATACAGCCAGAAACCCCCCCCTGCCCACGAATGCTCTTGGGCCCCCTTGCCTGCATATCCCCTAAGACCCAAAAAAACCTAGTGGTAATTCACAGGTCTCCTCCGCGTTTGTATCCCCAAAATCCACACAATCCCAAGGGGGAGGAATTTTCCCCAAGGGGAACATGTAGATAAAACAGTTTTCCCAAAAAACCCGCACACCTGGCAATCCAAGGGGAAATGGGGTTTCCACAGGTGCAGATTACCTGCCTGGTCTGACCCAACAGTGACAAATGGTGCTAAAAACCCCCCCAAATACAACGCCTGAAGATTTCTGACGGGTCTCCCTCTGAATCCCTTTTGGGAGGCATAGATGGGATCCCGGATTTTAAACCCAGCCGTGGGAAAAAGAGAAAATCCGTACTTTCCAATAGACAGGCTTTAAATCCCTGATACGAGAATCAAAGAAGGTGAGATAAGATCGCAACAACCTGGCAAAAGGATTTTTTGGGAGATGGAAGAAATTAGGAAACGCATGATGCCCCCACGGGGTTATCTCGACCCACAATCTCATGTCTCCTCAAACCTTTCATTTCAGGGAAACGTCCCGAAATTTGAAGACCTGGATAAAAGAGGGGGCGTTGAAATATAGGGGAGAGGGCTCCCCGAACCCCAAAAACTAGAGGGCCTACCATCATCTTATATATCTTAAAACCCCTAAAGGGGGGCCAGATAACCGGGTCAAAATTTGGGCAGAGCCCTTTGAGCGCTAAAGCTAAAGTGTCTTTTTAACCCACCCGAGATGTGGTATGCTGCCTACTGAAATTTTAATAAAAAGGGCATAATGAACGGCCCAGAGTTCAAAAGGTGATTTTAATATGAAGGGGCCCACCTACAAAAAATTTTTTAGGACTTGTCCCCGGGTCACTTGTCAAAAAAAGGGCCTAAACCCTACTGGGGTTTTAAAACAAAAAACACAATTACAAATGGGGGATTCCTTCATGTTAACGGCTACTAGAAATGGCAAAATCTATGGTCTTTGAGATCATATGACCTTCGACAATTCTGTCCAACCTCGACATCTCAATGCCTAACTACAGGAGGGGAATTGGAAATCCCCTCCTCGGCACCTCCGTCTACATGGTCACCCGCCACCACTACTAAAAGAAACCAAGCTGGAAAAGCGCCAAGGAAATCGTCTTTGACACCGAATCATCACCCCAAGACCTGAGAGATGTGCTGATGAAGGTCCTTCTTGATTTCAGTTACGGCTTAGCCGCTGTAGAATTCAGCTAATGTTACCTCTATGTTGACTTTTTGATGGTTCATCTAGGTCGATCAACTCCAGATCCATAGATAATGGATTTAGTCCTGTTTTCTCTTCGTATTGGATAGTGCGGACCAGGGGCGTTGCTAGGGTCCTAAAACATCCGGGGCTCGGGCCCTTTGTGTTTTTCTGGGTAGGGCTGGGTTCACACGACATTTTTCGCGCCTCATTGTGAACTGCGGATGTTTTTTTACAGAGAAAAACCTTCTGTTCCTGTCACTAATTTTCTGCACACCCCACACAGACCCCGTCCATCTCCTCAGCAGTCACTGTACAGTAAAAATCACCAATGACAAATTTACTTTTTCAGAACTTCTCACCTTCATATGACAATACCCCTAAACAGTCACCAAAACATCCACCTACACATGGAGCAAACCCTCCTACAAAACCAAGACCCCAAACTATTACTACTTAAGGCTCAAATAATCCTGCCAGAACCCTGACCGAACGCAACCCCACATGTGACTATCCACTGCACACAGGCCCTGAGACATATATTAAACCGCCATACAAGGGACCAGATAGTGGTAGATACTATGTAGGCTCTACAGACATATAAGTGATTACACTGCAGTTTTCATTTAGTGACTCCACGGAGACGTCTTTTTGATCAGCATCGTTCACTTTCCCTTTTCTTCTCACATCCGTTTCACACCTTCATGCTGATTGCTCCCGGCCAAGACTCGTCCTGAGGATTTGGACACAAATATCTTGAATCCCACATTTCCAGCAAACTCCTAATTTATAGGTATAGCAGTCCCTCAGTTAGGTATTTTGGGGTAAGAGTAGGGGCAAGGGAGTTATGGGGCCACAGGCAGATATATGGGGCCACAGGCAGGTATATAGGGGCCACAGGCAGGTATATAGGGGCCAAAGGCAGTATTAGGGGGGCACAGGCAGTAAAATGGGGCCACAGTGAAGTATATAGGGGCACTGAGGCAGTATATGAGGCCACAGGCAAGTATATGGGGGAACTGAGGCAGTAAAATAGGGGCCACAAGAAGGGTATATAGGGTCCTGAGGCAGTTTTATAGGGTCACTGAGGCAGTATATGGGTCATGAAGCAGTTTTATGGGGCCACAGGTAGATATATGGGGCCACAGGCAGATATATAGGGCCAAAGGCAGGTATATAGGGGCCACAGGCAGGTATAAAAGGGGCCAAAGGCAGTATATGGGGGACAGGCAGTATATGGGCCAAAGGGAAGTATATAGGGGCACTGAGGCGTATATGAGGCCACAGGCAGTAATGGGGGCACTGAGGCAGTATATATGGGGCCACAAGAAGGTATATAGGGTCACTGAGGCAGTATATAGGGTCAAAATGAGGCAGTTATATGGGGTCACTGAGGGAGTATATGGGGGCCACAGGCAGGTTTTATAGGGACACAGGCAGTATTGGGGGCCACAGGCAGGTATATAGGGACACAGGCAGTTTTATGGGGGCCCCAGGCAGGTATTATAGGGGGCACAGGCAGTATATGGGGGCCCACAGGCAGGTATTATAGATGCACAGGCAGCATATGGTGGCCACAGGCAGGGCTATGGTGGCACAGGCAGGCATATGGGGGCCACAGGCAGGCATATGGGGGCCACAGGCAGGCATATGGGGGCCACAGGCAGGGATATAGGGGCACAGGCAGTATATGGGGGGCCACAGGCAGGGATATGGGGGCCACAGGCAGGGATATAGGGGGGCCGCAGGCAGGGATATGGGGGCCACAGGCTGGGATATGGGGCCACAGGCAGGCATTATAGGGCGCACAGGCGCATATTGGAGCCACAGAGAGGGATATGGGGGGCCACAGGCAGCATTTTAGGGACACAGACAGGGATATGGGGGACGGGCAGTATATGGGGCCACAGGCAGGCATTTTTGGGGCACAGGCAGGGATATGGAGGCCACAGGCAGTCTTTTGGGGGCCAGAGGCCCGGGTATGGGGGCCACAGGCAGGGATATGGGGGACACAGGCCGTATATGGGGGCCACAGGCAGGATTATAGGGGCACAGGCAGCTTATGGGGGCACAGGCAGTATATGGGGGCCCCAGGCGGGATATTTGGGGGCCCCAGGCAGTTATATGGTGGCCATAGGCAGGTATATGGTGCCACTGGCAGTATATGGGGGCCACAGGCAGGCATATAGGTGCACAGGTCAGGGTATGGGGGCCACAGGCAGTATATGGGGGCCACAGACAGGGATATGGGGGCACAGGCAGGGATATGGGGGCCACAGGCAGTATATGGGGGCCACAGGCAGGGATATAGGGGCACAGGCAGTATATGGGGGCCAGAAAGGCAGGGAGATGGGGGGGCCCCAGGCAGGGATATGGGGGCCACAGGCAGGCATTAAAAGGGGCACAGGCAGTATATAGGGGCACTGAGGCAGGTAAACGCGTTTAAAAATAACAACATTCATACTCACCTTAACTCCCCCGCGACGAGCGCTCCTCCGGCAGCTCCTCGGGCGCAAAGGCCTATGACGCGCTTGCGCCCGAGGGAAAAGGGAGCGTCGCGATGACATCACATCATCGCGACGCTGCCGGCTGAGGCCGCACGGGGCCGCGGCGGGTCCTCAGCGCTGTGAGGACCGGCGGCCCCCGTGTCGGACCTGCGGGTCCGACACTGTCTGCGGGGCAGGGGAGCGCTCGCCTCTGCTCCGCAGAAGCCCTCAGCTGAGTGTGCGTCCAGCGGGCGCACATGCAGCTGAAGGGGCCCGTCGGTGCTCCCCGGCCAGGGCAGAGGCCTGGAGCCCGGGAGACTTGGGGCACAGGGTGTTTTATTCGGGGCCCGAGCCCCGAATAAAACAGCCTAGCGACGCCCCTGGTGCGGACCCTTATGGTCTTGAATACCTGCTTTACAAGCAAAATGTTCTTACAGCTTTATGTCAGGTTAACTTCTGCACCAATTAACAGGATTATGAATATGCAGCCCCTTGCGCTAGATGGATCTTTGGGGTTCTTGGGGAGGGGTTTGAGAGCCCTTGTGAACATCCCGCAGACATGGGTTACAATGTCTTCGAGCTACAGACTTCTACCCAGTCGGGGCTCTCCCCCGCCTCGGGGGACCATGGGGGTTTCGGGTTTCTATTGAAATTTGCTATAATTTGGGTCTTTTTGGGCCCAAATGGTTGATGTTTAATTACGGGTTTACTTTTTTTCCCCTAAGGGGGAAACAAATTGGGGTTTTGGGCAGCGAGTGGAGGGTCGAACCCTTTCATGAGATGTGAGGGGTTTTCAATCTAAATTTCCCATTTTTTCCCCCCTTTTCAGAGTTATGGCTTGGTATGTACTGCTTTATTTAAGATTCAATTTTTTTGTTTCCCCCCCTTATTGTGCCCTTCCCCCCCAATCTTTTTTGCAAGATGAGGCGTTAAATAACATAGGTCGGGTACCTGCAAGGGTTTTCTTTACCCCCCTTTACAAGTAACTTTATCTCTTTAAACGTAAAGGGCCTCTTTGGGTGCAAAAGGGGTAGATTTTTACTTAATGAGTTTAAAAACAACAAAGGGAAATTGGGTGTTCTTACAAAAAACGCATTTGGATCCCTACGGGAATTTAAATTTTTTTAAGAAAAACTATCAGTCCCCTTATACTGCCTCCCAGACCGGAAACGAGCGGGTTTAGCTATCTTGTTTGTCACCCAACACCCCCCTTTTTAAAATTTTTACTTTTTCCCCCTGTAGATGCCCGGGGTAGATACTTTTTCCTCCAGGGTCCCATACATGGGCCCCCCCATTTTAACACTTTGCAACATTTTTTCCCCAAAAAATCAGTAAGCTCGATTTTTTTCGAGGGGTTCTACTTTAGGTGCAGATTTTTCCCCCTTAAATCAGGGTTGTTAATAGGTGGAGAATTCAATCCTAGAATTTTTCTAAAAAAATTTTGATGGCCCCATTTACTAAGTTTTAAAAACATGATATGTTCCCGGGCCAAACTTTTTCCCGAGAGTTCAGGAAAATAATTAGACGATTTGGGTTTTTTTGATTATGGAGGAAATTGCCCATCCGTGGGGAGACAAATTTAACATTTCTTTTTCCCCCCCCACACCCAATCTCACGAGAATTGAATTATTTTAGGAATTTTTACCAGCTTTGGGCAATTTTTCCGGCGGAATATCGGGGCCCCCTTTTCTGGTCGGACCACACCCCTTTTCATTGCCCCTCCGATCAGGGTTTTGCTAGTATTCGTTTAATTTTCTTTGGGGGAATTTCGGGTAGCGGTCAAGAACCCCCAATCTCGTGAAACAAAAACAGGGTGCCTGATTGAATATTTTTGCAAAAAAAAGGGCGTGACCCCCCGTAGTTTCCCCTTTTTTGGGGGGCCTAAGGGCCCTTTAAATTTGGGGGTTAAAGGGCATGGTATTGGCTCAAAGATAAAGAGGGGGCCCCTCGGCTGCGAAAAGGGGGCAGATCCAGGCCGAACTGATTTCTTTGGAAGCCTCCCTTTGGGAACCCCATCCCAAAAAGGGGCCCCTAAGAAAAAAAAGTGGTCTTAAGGTCCCAAAATCAAAGCATTAGCCATCGGGGGAAAACAGAGAAGTCCTAAGTTCTAGTTTCCTAAATTTGTAAAAAGGGTAAAAAAAAACAAGCCCCTCCTTTTTGTTCGCCTTTTTGTTTCTAAGGTGTTGTCCCGAGGGGGCAAAAAAACCCCCAAAGAGGTAGAAACCCCAAATTTTTCCATTTTTGGGGAAAAAATTTTCCCTTCCCGGGGCTCCAATTCCCGGGGATTTAGGGAAAAATACGGATCCATGGGGCCCTCTCTGAATCCAGGGGGGCAAAAACTTTTAAAATTTTTTACGCTCCAGAAAAATGCATCTAAACCAAATTTTGAAAATTTTATTTAATTTCACCATGGGCAAGTCCCTCTGGCAGAGAAATTCTAGTCTCATTCTTTCAGTAAAAATCCCTTTCGATGTTTATGTAAAAAACCCTTTTTTTCCTCAAAAAAAGTTTGAGGTTTTCCCTTGTTTTAGATTTTCAGGCCCGGGTATAAATAAATTTGGAAGAATCCTATAATTTACCTTTTTAGGGATTTAAAACCCAAATTTTTTATTTTCCCCCCCAAAACTTCTTTTCTCTAAAAATAAAAAAACCCCAATCTTGTCAATCTTTCTAGGTTACGTAGTCCACCCCGTTTCCCTTTTTTTATTTTTTTTAGGCCCCCCTTTGTACCCGTTCAAGTTACCCCAAAGTTTTCCCCCCCTGCATGGGGCCCAAAACTTTACACAATTTTTTCTTTTGTGGTCTAACCCGGACTTGTATAATGGGAGAAAAATTTTTTTCCCTTTATGTGCCTTTTTTAACCCTTTTAATGCACCCCATGAAACCTTTTGGTTTGGGTGGGTGGGGGCCTGACACGGCTGTACAATTAAGGTTTTACTGTCCACCAGGATTCCCAAAAACCTTCCCTGTCAATTTTTTCCCCCGTGTTTTTCCATTTAAATGTTAATCATGTTAAGGATTTCTCTTCCCCAAAAGTGGGAAAAACCCTTTCATTTTCAGTGTTTAAACCTTTAAATTTCCCCTTTCCCCTTTCCCCAAAGGCCCCCCAAAAATTATCCGATTGGAGTTTTTTCCAGACAACAACTTTTCCGGGGAAAGGCAATAGGGGCGGAAACCCCCAAAAATAGCGAAAAAAATTGGGGGGAGGATTTCCCATTTCACAGGCAAACCCCCCCCTTTGGGAAAATTTGTCGGGGGCACATAACTCACGACCCAGAGGGAAAATCGGGGGGAAAATTTCCGCCCTTTCTTTCGGAAAAAAATATTCATTCCGGGGGAAAAATAACCCCCAATGGAGACGACCGGGAGCCCCGGGGGTTCCCCAATTCTTTGACAAAAGTAAGGTTCCCCCCTTTCCCCCTTTGGGGAGGAAAAGGGCCCTTTAACGCGCTATTTGAGGGTGGAGGAGCTTAGGGGGGTTTAAAACCCCTTAAAAACTTGAAAAAAAAGGGAAAGGGCCCCGGGGCCCGGACGGGGTTCCGGGGGGTATATATTTTTAAACCTTTTTCCCCCCCCAAAACTGGGGACCTTTTCAATAATTTACACCCAAAAAAAATATATCAAGCTGGTAAAACCTTGCCCGGGAACTTTTTCCCCCCAAAAATAACATTTAAATTTCCCCAAGGGCCCGATTAAAAAACCCCATGGAAGAGGTAGCTACAGGCCCTTGGCCTTTCTAAACGTGGGACTTTTTAAAAATTTTTTACAAAAAAATTAGTCGACCCCTTGGTTAGGTGGCTCCGAGGCTGGCGGAAAAAGGACCCGGGGGGGTTTTTTCCCATGCCGCCCAGGGGTGGGGGGACCCCTAAAGAGGGAGGAGGGTGTCAACCTTTTAGAGATACTCAACAGAAAATAATGGCCCCGGGCCTTTATGCTTAGCCTAGTGCCGAAAAAAAGGGATTTGACTGATTAAATTGGACATAACTTAGGGGGTACTCTCCAAAAAATTTGGGCCCTTTAAAAAGGGACCCTTCGTAAAAGCACTAAAAAATGCTATTTTTCTTTCCTCTGCTACCATTAAAATTTCGACTCGATTTCCCCTTCGAAAAAGGGTGTCAAATGGTACTCGCCGGGGGGTGTCCGGGTTTTCCCAAATTTTTCGTAAATTGTGTTTAAAAACTTTTGTTTTAGGTATTCGCCCTTTGCCGGATTTTAAAGGGAATAGTTATTTAAAAATGAGAATACAAAAAAGGGATCCCCCCATTGCGGGCGAGTACTTTTGTCAGTCCCCCTCCCTTTCATATAAACCCCTTTCCACCCAACCCGCCCCTCCCTCGTTACATTCTTTCCAAAAAAATCTCGGGGGGGGATAAGATTTAAAAACAAAAAAACGGGAAACCAGGCCTTTTCAAGTGAAATTTAAATGACTTAGGGGTCCCTGCAAGCTAATTACCAAAACAATTTGGAAATTTTAAATGGGCTATAAATATCTGGGTTGGGGAAAAACCCCCAATTAACTTTTTCCCCCCTTATAAGGGCCAGAACCCCTTTCCCTTTAAAATTTTTTTCCCAATTCCGGGTTTTCCCTGCAAAAAATAGCCCGGGAAACCTGCCCCTATCGTGGGGGTTTCGCTATTTTGCTTTCAAGTTGGGCTATTCTTTTCCCAAAACCCAACCCTTTTTTTTTTGTTGAAAACCCCCCCCCATCCCCCGAAATTTCCCATAAAGAAAATTTAAAATTTCTTCCCAAACCCCCTTCTAAAAATTTTATCTGGGGCATACGGGGGACATCGCATTAAAAAAATTTCCCTTTCTCCCGGCTAGGAGGGGGGGGGGAGGGGGGACTGGGGGCCCAGATTTTAATAAAATATTATTTTTGGGGAGCCCAAAATTTTCGCAAAAATCCCGGCGGGGGGGTTTATCGTTTTTGCTTCTTTTAGGGGGGGGCAGAACTGAAAAGGGGCCCGGCTTGCGCCTCAAACCCCCAAACTCTCTTTCTATGGAAAAACCCCAATTGGGGCCTTTGGGAACCCTTATTGGGGCCGAATGGCACTAACAAAAGGGCGTCTGGAGGGAAAGGGGTGCAAAAAGGAATTTAAAAACCCGAGCTCACAGGGCCTGGGGTCTACATTTTTTTTGTTCAAAAAAATTTGGCCTTTTTTAAAGGGACTGAACAATCCCGGCAATTTAAGGTCTGGTTCGAAAAAAAGGGGTATTTCCCCAAACAGCAAAACCTGGTGGATCCTTTCCGCTAGAAAAATATTGAAAGTTTGAAGGTTTTAAAAACTAAAACCCCTGTACCGGTCATGCCGTTTTTTTATAAACCCACAGATTGAATTTCTACATAAAGCATTTTGGGTTTCCCCAAAAGGTCTCAAAACCCCCGTCATTCAAAAAAATTTGAGATCTAAACCTCAACTAGGGATTAATTTCCAGAAAAATTTTCTCCCCTTCTTTAAAACCCCTTTCCCCGGGTAAAAATTTGTTTTAAAACAGGGGTTAAAAATGGCCAAATGGGGAAGCCTTTTTTTCAAAGGGAGTTTTAAAGGAGGAGTGGAGGTTGTTAGCAAAGGGGGAGCCCCAAAAATCTGTTGCAATTTTCTATAGAGGGGGAAACAATATAAAATACTAATGCAGTGGTACCATACTCCCACCGTATTACATAAATTTAACCCTCTTTTGCCGGACCTATGCTGGAGATCTCATTCTGCTCCGGGTAATATCTTCCACATATTTTGGGAATGCCCCAAAATTGGGGATCTGTGGAGGGCAGTAAAACTTCTTATTAAGGACATGACGGGACTGAAACTACCCATGGATCCTTTATTTTACTTACTAAACTTATCAGATATAGAAATTAGGAAGTGCACGATGAAATTGATTTTGCACGTCCTTACGGCAGCGCGATGTTTGACTGCTGTGTTCTAGAAGAGGCAGGATTCTCCTTCCCTGATGGACTTAACACAAAGAATTAAAGATGTTCGTCATATGGAGTATCTTACAGCCTCTCTGAACAATACCTTTGATTTGTTCTATGCGACCTGGGATGTATGGGATACTTTTGTGGTCGAAAGAGGCCTATGACTCAATGGAAGACTTACGGTCCCTATGTTCAGATACTTATCTTAAGCCTTACTGAGCTCAGCTTGCGGTTTCTCTGCCCCCCCTCTCTGTGTTCTTCCCCTTTGTGTCATGTCCTTCGTCGTGTTGAGTAAATTTAAAGTACATTCATGTCATGAGGGTTGACTTTGACTTAGGATACATAAACCTGTACAATTGATATTAACGGTACTACTTGTTTCCTACTCTTGTATCCATGCTTGTGTTTGGCCCGCTGAATGGGTGAGACTCAGAGAAGTAGATACCTATTTACTAATGTTGAAATTTGCTGTCTCTATAACTGCTTTTTCAATGCATGACTATATAAAATCTTACTTAATAAAAACACAGTTTATCAAAAAAAAAAAATCTTAATGAGATGATCTGCAAAGAGGAGTAGACGAAAATTCCTCCTGACGTGTGCAAACCTCATCATCAACTACAAAGAAAGTCTGACTGCTGTGCTGCCAACAAGGGTTTTGCCACCAAGTATTAAGTCTTGTTTGCCAGAGGAATCAAATACTTATTTCTCTCAGCAAAATGCAAATAAATTTATATAATTCATACAATGCGATTTTCTGGATATTATTTGGGATATTCTATCTCTCAATGTAAAAAATAACCTACTCTTAAAATTATAGACTGTCAGTGTGAAACAATCAGCAAGGGTTCAAATAATTATTTCCTTCACTATATATATATGTATATATGTCTAAGATTTACTTACCGAAATCTGTATTTCCATGAGTCCTGAGGCAGCACACAATGGGTTAATATCCTCCTCAACCCAACTAATGACAGAAGGAAAAGAAACGAGCATTAGGTTCAATTAATTCAAGCACTAATTGGTTCCACCTCACCCATATAAGCTCTCCTCAGACAGTGAACAGACCTGTATCATTTGAAGCAGTAAGACACATTTTTTTTTTTTTTTTTATAAGGGTGGGAACACTGTGCTGCATGAGGACTCATGGAAATACAGATTTCGGTAAGTAAATCTTAGACTTCCCCTTCGCCCTCGGGAAAGCACACAATGGATTTTCCAAAGCAGTACAAAAGCAGGGTGGGGACAGTATGCAAATGTGCATTCTCTAAAGTACTCAGATTTATGCCAAAGATCGTAGAGAATACTAGCAGCTACTTGGCAAATTTAATCTAATAAAGTTTTACTTTTATTTGGCAATAAGGACGCTATCTAATACAAGGTGTTGGCTCATTTCTCTCTAGCCAATGACCATTCTTCTTGCTCACTACACAGAAGTATTGCTACAGGACCAATTTTCAGAGGGCTATGCTGACTTTGTTTTCTGTAAGGGCCCTTGTAAGTGAAAAACAGATTTCCAGATCCTCGTAGAAATTGATAATAAGTTAAGTTAACCGTTTCCTGAGTTAACAAAGATGAACAGTTCGCCCCAAGGAAGAATCTAGAAGAAAAAACTGATAAGATTCCCTGGTTAATACTGTACTCAGATGCCACATTGACGGACTCCAGCATATCCTAAATAGTAAAAATATAACAGACAGCACCGCCAACTGAAGCGGTCCACCCAACAGCACTTCTGCGTGAATATATCACCCAAACTGAAAGAGCCGCTACCGGCACCCTGCCCGTTTGTGAGACTTAGGTTCCAGACCAGCAAGAGGTGCACTCTTACCTTTGTCTTTGATGTTGCTGGCATTAATTATTACGTGAACCAAAAACTAGACAGATATTCGGATACCATTCTTGGTAAGATAAATCTTGTAATTTTCCTTTCCCTGGGGTCTTTAAAGAACCACTTGACCAGAGGGTAAATGGAGAATATATCCTCTCATATATAGTAATATCCTAGAAGTTCACTTCATGAGCATTTGTGTTGGCACCTTCACACCACCTTGTTACAGGAGAATATATCCTCTCTTTTTGTAGTAATATCCTAGAAATTCACTTCATGAGCATTTGTGTTGGCGCCCTTCACCACCTTGTTGCAGGAGGTGAGCCACTGGAAGGAGATGGGATTCTATAGAAATCAAGCTGATGATGTGGTAAACTCCAGAGCTGAGGCTCCACCAATGTGCAGAAGGTTATTAAGCATTGCCTAAGATAGTCCCTTGCCAGACAGCTTTGCCTGACACATGGCAGGCTATAGGTTTTCCTGAACTGGATGTAGACGGACATAGATTAGAAGATCTCTTCATATGAGCAGTTTATAGAATATTTTCTGCAATTTAACACGACTAAGAGGACATTAGTCACTTTCCAAAGTTTAAAATTGGAAAATTATCATGGCCCTGAGTTTTTTTTTATATACTTCGAGATTTTAAGAAATAGAGGGACCAACCCAAGACCCATAATTGTTACCTCTTCCACTAATGAAGAGACTATGCCAAGCCCTGATCTTATCTAGGCCAGGGAGCACACGTCATACTCCAGCACCAACCTCTAGAGGTCTAGAAGGAGATGCAAAGAAGACTAGGTCAACACCCTAAACCTGACTTAAAACTGAAGTGAACTCCTTGATTCAGACTATATTCAGTCAGATTCAGGAAACTTTACCAGTACAAGAAGCCCCTATGCAAATATTGGGTTTTTCCAGAAACGCACCTGTAGTTCCTCACCTTGTAGCAGCCTTACAAACCATAAGCTGAGGTCTCATACCTTTCTGTTGAAGTTGCATAAGGGCCCGAGGTCTATTGGGAACAAAAAACCCTATAGTTAGTAATAAAAATGTTAAATAAGAACTAAGTGAATAGCTTGTTGACCATTGAGGAGGGGATGAGTCTTAGGAGGAGATCACCACATCTAAATTCAATGTGGAGATAGCAAGGGTTTCTTGACAGGACAAATCTATGTTTAAACATTGGTGAGATTTCCTCAATTTAGGTGGGACCGACCTGGCCACCCGCTGATATCTTTACTTGCGAGGCAAAATAATTGCTTCAAAAACAGAATAACCTTGTTTAGTATCCTGAGAATGTCCTGCTGAAAGGACCTGAGTAGACAAACTGGTTAGAGCCCCTAACAGAATGGAAGCAGACAGCCCCAAGACTATTTGGTTACAACAGATTACACATAGAACTCAACCAGCTTTTTTTTTTTCTCTCTCTCTATCCTTCTTCCTTTGCTCTTGATAATTAGCAAAAACCTCTGTGGAAAGAGGTGGATTTGAAAATCTGTGGTGCTGAAGAAGCTGATAAGCGCTTAATGTGATGACACAGCTTTTGAGCAGGGAAATTGTCTCCAATCTGATTTATGCTAGAATCACAACAATTCTAGTGAAGTATAGTGAGTACAACCTAAGAGGAAGGAAAGTCATTTAGAATGGTGGAAATATTTGTTATTACTATCTCCACCTGAGAACTTCTCTGTGAATTGGAGAACATATATTAGACAGGTGCAGACTAAACCTTTGTACATGAGGAATTATGTGATACCAAACTCCCCTTCAACAGCCATTGAATACATTTAGGTGAACCACCTCAGAACACCCGGTTTGTTGTCTGAAGCCTTGTAAACTGAAGGGACATCGAGGCACCCTTTTAAAAAAAATAAGCATAAGGGTTGGTTACTCTCCAATTGATACAGATTAGAATCCATATATTGGGAAATTTCTTCTGGACCAGAGTGACCTTCCCTTTGGAATTAAAGACTTTTTATTTTTATTCATTTATTTTATGCTTTTCTCTCTTTTTTATTTATTTCTCTTCTTCTTCAGTCACGGAACTATCTGTGAGGTCTAAACTTGGTAGGGAGAAATGGGTGGGGGATTATAGAAGGGGTTTTAAGGAGCTTTCGCTGTGACCATCCATTGCCCATAAAACCTTCTGGATGAAGTAGGCAGTGCAATAGCTCTCATATGGCTTTATGATTTCTTTAGGAAATACACCTCAATAACTGAGGCAGGCTCCAGGTTTTGTGAATTATCCACAATTAATGCCCTACGGAAAATCAGGTTACTCAGATTCAGAGCTCTGGCAATGAGGAAAAATGGCAAATAAAGCCCAACAGGCTACTGCAGAACGAAAATAACTGACTCTCTGCATCTGAAGTAAACGTCTTTTGCTAGTATACTTTTTTTTTTTTTTACAAAAATTTTTAATTTTATTATTTAAGCCCTATTAATATGCCAGATATTGCTTCAAAAAACCAGAGCTCAATTTGTGTGGAGCGTTTGAAAAAAATAAACTGCGGATTTTCCTCTGGATTTCCCCAGACTGCATTCTCAGAAGTAGACTGAGCCTATGAGGGTGTTGTTTTGTGTTTTTTTTGGTTTTTTTACATGCTTTCACTGACATGAGCCTCCCAGTTCACTGTCAATATCAGGGAACTACACAATAAAGGTAGATAGCGGAAAACATTACCATTTCCTACAAAAGGCGAGAGTAATTGGGCCTGAATGGGCCGATAAACCTATGGGCCCCTTGGAGGCAATAGATATAGTTATGCCACAATCCCTTAAACAAATTTAAAAGGGATCTGCATTGCTAGGAGCTCTGGTATTAGGCTATGGGAAAGACTGATATTAAGATTGAAGCGTTCCTGCTCCTTAGGGTAACTTAAGCATTACACTTTATTAATCATTAAACGGTTGTTGGTATAATGCAGCCAGAACAGGTCTCCAGAAAAAGACCCTCTATGAACTTGCTCTTCTCTTAGCTAAAAGCTGAGATATCCGAGCAGAGCACTGATTGCAACAGATTTGGAACTTTATAAAACGTATATAACAAGAGGTTTACTAAACGGAGACCCCTCCAATAAGAGCACCTGTGCGGTTTAAACAGAGCCGGTAACACAATTCTGTAATCTTTGTAACGGTTTGAGATGGAGTAATCCCCCATGATTGTTTTCTAAAACCTTTGATAGATTTTTGCAGTTGCAACACAACCAAATAATAATTGATTAGTTTCTGCTTAACCCCTTAAGCCGAATGCCTGAAAAGTAGTTAATGACCAGAACATTTTTTTTGTTTTGCCTCCTTGCGTCTCAACAGTTGTAACTTTTTTATTTTTTCAATGACGCAGTTGGATGAGGCCTCGTTTTATTCAAGACGAGTTGTACTTTATGGGGGAATAGTTTAAGTTCACTTATAAATAATGCAGTATTTTATTTTTTTTTAATTTTTTTGGTTTTTTAATTTTTTTTTACACCATTCACATTTCACACTTAATAACTTGTTAGATTAATTCTACAGGTTATTACGGTCGTGTGGATACCAACTATGTGTAGGTTTTTTTGTGTGTGTAATTTATGCACAATTATTTTTTATTAAATATTTATTTTTATTTTATTATTTATTTTTTTTATTCATTTTTTTACACTTTTTATGTTTTTTGTACTTTTTTTTTTACTCCCATGAAGGGAGAACTGTTTTACAATATCTTAATTTTTTTTTTTTACACTTACTAATGTATTAGCATATTCATATATGCTAATACATGCTAATCTGTGTCAGTTTGACACAGGCAGTGATTCGGACAGCACACAGTGCATCCTAATCACTGGCTTCTTACACAGACAACTCTGGGGCCACACTAGGTCCCCAGAGTTGACTGTGTAGCCGTTCCCTGGGCTCTGTCGGGTGACCGGGCATTCCGATCACCCGACAGAGCAGGGGAACCCTTTGATTGCGCTGCGGTAACGCACCGCCGCAATCAAAGGGTTAAAGCATCGGGTTGCGGAGGTTTCCGCCGCTCCCCGATGCCTGCAGGACATGCTCTGGGATCAGGGCTGTGCAGTACAGCCGCGATCCCAGCACAGCAGCGGCGCCAGGCGCCACAAACTCCAATGTCTGCAGCGACATCTAAAGACGTCGCTGCAGACGAACGACCTGAAATGCCCGCCGTCTAAATACGGTGGCCGGTCGTTAAGGAATTAAAACACACTCACCTTGAGGCAGATTTAAATATACTCAGTTACCAGGCAGGAGCCGGGAATTTAGCACAGAACCTGCACCATAACTTCCAGCTTCTATTCTGATGTTTTGCTGCTGCTTATCAGCTATAAGACTTCAGAAAATAAAATAAGTCTGCAGAAACCAATCTTCTGAACCAGAAGAGCAAAATCAGCATAAACCACAAAATTAGCAGAAGCATCCGATGGCATGAAAACTCATTTCCTAACTTTATACATGGAGAGTGTGCAGCAGGGCAGTGCACAGAAAAACAGAATACAAACAGCAGCCAGTCCCCTGACCCAGGAGTACATTAACAATACAGATCAGCACATGCTACCAGAGGCAGCTGAAAGTGTGAGAGAATTCATCTCCGACCTTTGCACTATGGAGAGTACGCAGCCTGGCAGTGCACATAGAAACGCCCTTGTATGCCATCAGAGGCAGACCCCTCTGATACTGTGCCTCTCTCCTGGTGTAGAGCCTAAAATGTCCGGCTAACAGCACGGGAAGAAGCTCTGCTGAGTTTGAACTGGAACGCAGGCTGAGACATCCCCAGGCCATGGCTGCCCCAGAAACTCTGGGATTCCAGGCAGGCGAGTAGTGGGGGAATGAGGAGATGCACCAAGAAACTCTTGGGTCTCCGCCACAGGAGCCACTGTAGTAAAATAATAAAACCTAGAAATAGTGAATAGTAAAATAATTATAAAAATAATAAGTCTAGCTGGGACAGAAGGAAAAACAGGTCTGTTCACTGTCTGAGGAGAGCTTATATGGGTGAGGTGGAACCAATTAGTGCTTGAATTAATTGAACCTGATGCTCGTTTCTTTTCCTTCTGTCATTAGCTGGGTTGAGGAGGATATTAACCCATTGTGTGCTGCCTGAGGACGAAGGGGAAATATGTATATATATATATATATATATATATATATATATATATATATACAGTTGAAATATATATTGTGAGTTTTTGGAAAGGAAAGGGATTAATTCCAGACCCTGATAGAGGTCCTCAGTGGAACCAATGCCTAACGTCACCCATTGAGTCAAATGTTCGGGATGCTTCTGAACAAAGCAGTTAGTAGGAGCTAGCTCTTTCCAGTATCGGAGTGTGACTTGCACAGGAGGTGAGCCACCAGTGGCCAACCCTGTATTTGCAGAAGGGTTAACGACACAGAGCTAGAGAGAGGGAAGACCATGAAGCGCAAGCTCTATAAAGGCCCAGGGCTCGTCATTCGGTGGTTTTTTCCATAACCTGGTCTATGACAGTTGTGATATGATAAGTGTGATGGCAGAGAGCCACAGCAGGTATAAGCATCAGCTACTATGGGGTTAATTGTATTTCTGTCTCATGAATAAACTGACTAACATGTTATGTAACTTTATTTGGTTATCAGAAACAGATGTGGTTTAATTGGCAGGACAATGAGTATTTAGAAAGTAATGTGGAATTAAGTTGTTTACAGTTTTGGCGGGAGATCCAGATTGTGAAATTACAGATGTTAGAGTTATGTAACTCTTTGAAAGTTGGAAGAGATTATCTTTTATTCCAGGAAATAAGATATTTGAAGATATTTGTCCTTTGGCTCAACCAATCTTTGGCCTTTCATTATAAGAACATAATAGTTGCATAAGTTACGGGAAGTTGCATGTTTTTCTCAGAAGCACTATTTGATTATTGTTCACAGAATTTACCCAAAATAATTGCAAAGAACAGTATATTAAGCCAAACATTTCACAGAACTTATATAATGTGATACAATTTTAAGCCAAGAACATATAATTAATTCCTGATGTTCTGATGTATTTTTGATTATAAATGTGTGCATTTTGTCAATAAACTTCAGTTCATGATACATTTAGGATTAGTGTGTGTGTCATCTACTCCGGATCCTCAGCCTGTCATCCGGGGTTATGTGTGATATATCAGAACATAACTAATTTGCATCCCTCTGCCATAGGTGCTTCCAGCAGTTTTTTGGGACTGCGGTGACAATAAAATCTATAATTAGGTAAGCCGAGACCCTGCAAATTCATTTTCCTTATCATGAGAGAGGAGACCAGTCTTAGCGTTTTTGGTTGCCAAATAAATTATTAACCCTTTCCCGCCGCGGCTATATATTTTTTTTTTTTGTCACGTTCATATTTCCTTTCCCCCTTTCCCAGAGCCATAACTTTTTTATTTTTGCATCTACATAGACAAACGAGGGCTTTTATTTTGCGGGACAAGGTGGACATTCTAATGATGTTATTCACCGCACCATAGAATATAATGGGAAACAGCCCATAAGTTCTAAGTGGAGCAAAATGTGAAAAAAACCATACTTGCGCCATGTTTGCAGGAGTTTTGTTTTTACAGCATTCAATATTCAGTATAAACGATGTGTTCGCTGTATTTTACAGGTTGATACAATTCGGCCAATGCCAAACATGTACGGCTTCCATTATGTTTTGGTACCGTCAAAAAATTCCAAACATTTTTCTAATTTTGGCCGTGGCACCATTCTGCGACCAATAATTTTTTTGTACAAACACCGATGGACTTTAGCGAGGGACATTTTTTGAGGGCTGAAGGGCATTTTTTATTGGTACTAGTCCTGAATACATGCAACTTTTGTGATCATTTATTATGCCAAAGTTTAGGGGATGTGAAATGACATAAATAAAAACAATATTGGTGTTTGGAATTTTTTTCTTCTCTGGTGTTCAACGTACGGGATAAATTATGGTATAATTTAATAGATCGGACTATTTCAGATGCGGCGACACCAAGTATGGGGAACTTTTTTGCTATTTTATTTTGTTATTTGTAAAATGGCGAAAGGGGGATTGAAACTTCATTTTTTTTTTTTTTTTTACACTTTAAAACATTTTTCTTTTTTTAACTGTAACATTGAGTCCCCCTAGGGTGCTTCACCACTGAGGGCGCGATCACTCATCTAGCCTAATGCATTGAATAGACTATGCATTAGAGTGTACAAAGATGGTGTGTTTTACTACTTCCTGTCTGGGGCAGGAAGCAGTAAAACAGAAAACATGGCTGTGTTGGAAGCCTTCACAAGGCTTCCAGCTGCCATGTTAACCTATCTGGACACAGCGATTTAGACGCTGTGGACATGTTTGGTGCGGCGTCTAAGAGGTTCTGAAATAATACAATTTTGGTCAATATAATCCTCCTGTATAATAGTATTCTGCCCGGCCAGGAAGTGTCGAATATTTTGTCAAGTTCATATTGGAAGGACTTTAGTAGGGGAGGAAAGCTAGTTTTGGCCAATAAAATGCATTTTTGGTAAGTTTGATACCTAGATAGGAAATATCAGATGTGAAAGAATAAGTATCCTGTAGGTTAGAAGGAAGTATCAGCCCCAAGATCATTGACTTAGATAGATTAATTTTATAGTAGGAGGGATTTCTTATTTGAATAATTTTGCTCCAAATGGTCTGAACTGGGACATCACATTGTTTGCTTTTTAATTAACCCCTTCCCGACATTGGACGTATGCTTACATCCTGATGCCGGTAAGGGGCTGCGTTCCCACTACATAGCCGCCGGGTGTTAGTAGCTTATTGCATCTAACACCTGGTGGTTACAGTGCGGAGGCGAGCTGGTGCCATCCTGTGCTGTTTAACTCCTTAGATGCCATGGCTAACATGGCCGCGGCATCTATATCAATGAGAAACGGTGCCGCGCACAGATCCAAACTCCGATCATGGGGCACAGATCACCTAAAATGGCAGCTGCCTCTACTTCTGGACCCCGGGCAGGAAGAGGGGAAACCACCATATTGGTACACCCTATTGCATTGTCTATAAAATGCATTAGGCTGTATAAATGATCCCTCTCCCTCCCCCAGTGGTGAAGCGTCCTAGGGGGGCTCAAGGTTAAAGTAAAAAAAAAAATGTTTTGAAGTGTGAAAAAAATAAAAAAAATATTAAAAGTTCCAATCCCCCCTTTCGTCATTTTACAAACTAAAAAAGTAAAATAATAATAAAGTTCTCCATATTTGGTGTTGCCGCATCTGAAAAAGTCTTATCTATTATATGACATTATTTATCCCGTGTGCTGAACACCGGAAAAGAAAAAAATTCAAACACTAAAATTGCGCTTTTTTTTTGGTCATTTCATGTCCCATAAAAATTGGAATACATTTTATCAAAAAAGTTGCATGTATTCCAAACTGGTAGCAGTAAAAAGTGCACTTTAGCCACAAAACATGCCCCTCTCTATAGGTCCAGAGGTGGTAGGACAAAAAAGTTATTGGTTGCAGAAAATGGCACCGCGGTGCAAACGTTAAAAATGGAAAATGTTTGGATTTTTTTTTTTTACGGTATCAAAACATAGCGGAAACCCTACATGTTTGTTATTGGTGGATGAGTACTAACCTGTAGAATACAGGGCACACATCATTTATACTGAAGATTGAACGACTGAACGCCATTGTCACGTACACACTCACCAGCACATGACTGGGGACCACTGCAATGGGGTAGAGTTATTTCCACTTGCGCTCACCTCTCAATCAGGTAGCGAATCAAGCATAAATCATACCACAAGACAGTTCCAGCCCCCCAAAAATACACGCTGCCACCACCTTCCTTCAATAATCAAAAAGAATCAGCCGGAAGGAATCTGATTCCTAACAGATATTCTAAAAAAAAAAAACACGTAAAAAATACTCAACTCACTGCTCTGAAGCAGCTACAAAAGAAAATACACTCCTTCAAGGAAATGGATTCGTGCAACACCAAGAACTTACGAATTAAGGCTAACTTTAATTTTAAAATGATTTTCAGTGCTTACATGAACAAAATATGATAACAAAGACTATGACATACACATCAATACAGTTATGAAAATAAAAAGGATATAACTTAGAAGATTTCACACTTACAAGGTGTTTCAGCCTTCAGATCCAAGGGGCATGGATGAAAGAAGAATGGGACACAGCTCAATCTGAAATTGAACCCCAAAGCTATGAACACAGATTAGAGTCTGGCAACATGTCTTATAGGGTGAAACCCCTGTCCAGGTTCTCTCCTCCTTTCTCATAACTGCCTACTCTCTTACTGGCTGGAATTATTTTAGGAGGTGGGTGTATACTGGATTGTCTGATGAGGGTTGTGGCGAACTAACGCCACAAGATGGCACTCACGGACTGCGCTTCTGCTGGGGTAGGTCAATGAAAGGGTTTATGGTGCAGGGGGGTCAAAGGTGACATCTGTTAAACTTTCTTGATGGAGATTGTTTATGTTAGAGTTGTAAAACCTAGGGCTTATCAGATATGCACTGGGGCTGTAGCCACACTATACAGGATACAGAACCAGGCTATAAATTCCTTTCACATTGGGTGGGAGGATGACTCACAATCTGGGCTGCAGGATTTAATGATGAATTAAAATACATTGAATTTTCAGTGTACCACATTACAGCCATAGAAACAAAACCCCCACAAACATGGCGCAAGTACGTTGTTTTTCACATTTTGCCACACATAGAATCTTTTTGCAGTTTTCCAGTATTTTATATGGTAATATGAATGACATCATTAGAAAGTGCATCTTGCCTTGCAAAATAAAAGCCCCCATATGTCTATGAAGGTGGAGAAAAAGTTATGGCTTTGGGAAGGCAAGAAGGTAAAAACGAACGTGAATAAAAATCGGCCTCAGCAGCAGGAAGGGGTTAATATTCTTATATAATATTCTCAATAAACTGTAAAGTAATTTCAGCCTTTAATTCACTTGTGTGTGTCTATATATAAGTATGTATGTGTGTATATCTATATTTTTTTGTTATTTTGAATGTATTTGTTTAGTAAAGTTTGATAATCTTAGTGATAGTTACCGCACAATTTATTTGATTGCTAGGGCTTTATTACGGGGGCTAAAGCGCACCTAGGTAGCGTGCTGCGCTAGTATCATGTGGAGTTAGAGAAACCCTGGCCGTGGTGTGAGGTAATATCTCCCGTGCATTGTGTGCTTTGCTAGTATCATGTGGAGTTAGAGCGCCCCCGGCCGGGGTGTTAGGTATTATCTCCCATGCATTATGTGCTGTGCTAGTATCAAATGGAGTTAGAGCGCCCCTGGCCGGGGTGTGAGGTAATATCTCCCATGCATTACGCGGTAGTTCATGGAGTTAGGCACCCTCTGGTGTAGGTAATTCCGTGATGTGTGCTGTGTAGTTATGTGGGTTAGAGCGCCCCCGGCTGGGGTGTTAGGTAATATCTCACGTGCATTGTGTGCTGTGCTAGTATCATGTAGAGTTAGAGCGCCCCCAGCCGGGGTGTGAGGTAATATCTCCCATGCATTATGTGCTGTGCTAGTATCAAGTGGAGTTAGAGCACTCCCGGCTGGGGTGTTAGGTAATATCTCACGTGCATTGTGTGCTGTGCTAGTATCATGTGGAGTTAGAGCGCCTCCGGCTGAGGTGTTAGGTAATATCTCCTGCATTGTGTGTGCTGTGCTAGTATCATGTGGAGTTAGAGCGCCTCCGGCTGGGATGTGAGGTAATATCTCACGTGCATTGTGTGCTGTGCTAGTATCACATGGAGTTAGTTAGTTAGTCTTGTCCTTTTTTGCTAGAGCGCCCCCGGCTGGGGTGTTAGGTAATATCTCCCGTGCATTGTGTGCTGTGCTAGTATCATGTGGAGTTAGAGCGCCCCTTGCCGGGGTGTTAGATAATATCGCCCATGCACTTTGTGTGCTGTGCTAGTATCATGTGGCGTTATAGCGCCCCCGGCTGGGGTGTTAGGTAATATCTCACGTGCATTGTGTGCTGTGCTAGTATCACATGGATTTAGTTAGTTAGTCTTGTCCTTTTTTGCTCTGAACTGACAAATTGTGAATTTATTAGCACGCTGGTGTCGCGGTTCATGCTGCTGCTGCGGCGTCCCCCTGTGTCTCTGCTCCTTGTCACTCACCTGTCCTGGCTCCTGTCTGTTCTGCATTGCCATTCCCCGCCGGCAGATACGAGTCTGCCATTCTTCATGGTGTCCCGTGTGCACACATGGACCCTCTAGGGGCATGCGTGCAGCCCTGTTCTGTATTTAAAGGGACAGTGTCCAAATTTCCTGTTCCATGACCTGTGACCCCTGGCTACTTATAGAACTTCCTGCCCTTGCTCCAGCGTCAGTTTGTTGGTGTCCATCCTTAGAGCTTGACCCCCTGTTTGTTGTGCTCTTGCTGGATTAACCCTTGTGTTACCAGTGTTCCTGAGTACCTGCATTAACCCTGTGATATCCAGCGCACCTGTTTCCTGCTGTTCCTGATGTTATACTAATCTGCTATTGCCTGCTGATATCTGCTGCTGTATCAAGTCCGTCACCTGCCTGCGACTGCGTTACCCATCTACGTCTATACACTGTTGTGTACCACTGCCCGGTGTCCTGTCCTGCACTTCTGCTGCCACTGTGAGTATCTCCATCTACGCACTACCCGGCGTTTCTAACCATCTGCGTTAGTAAAAGGTGAGAGCTGGTTATATCTGGAGCTCTAGAATCTATGTTCCTTAGAGGGATATGTTTACTGCAATTCTCCAATACAGACTCTATCACCTGGCACAGAATGAAGAAATGTGAACAGAAATTTTAAAAAAATCCACAGTACATATAATACATATTTATTATAGCGCGGTCGGAGAGATCCCTAATGTGAATGATTACCTTGTGTTGTCTAGACTTACACTAACCCACAGACCTAATGCGCTCATGTTCTGTACATTGTTATTACACACTGTTATTGGCTGGTTAATATCCGGGAACAATCTCAGGTGTTGGAACATCAAACAATACATAAGAAAAAGGAGAGAAATGCTCCCCAGAAATCACGGGCTGTATGGGGTCGACGCTTATTGCGACACGGTGCACAAGGAAACAAACATCCGACTGTAGATGTCCATCAAGGATAAAAGATCAAACGTGGTCTATTCCTTATACTCATGTATAAGGATCCCAGCAGGTTTATCATAAAACACACTCTTTATTGAAGATTATTTAAAAAACAGTTTAAAATCATCCAAAAAAACTTCATAGTTTATGCGTTTCAGGCCTATTCCTTGGCCCTTATTCGTAACAAACTCATAGTGACAAGAAACTCCAATACAAACTACCTCCAATACTAATTACCGCATACACCTGATGTTTAACCCTATACTATCCACATACACTTATAGATATATGCAACAAACACAACGGATTCAGAACAGAAACAAAATGCAGAAACAAAAAAACATAATGAAACAAACACAATCTACAAATATATATACATAAGTTCCGATCTGTAATTCAAACCCTGCAGGAATCTAGTATCTAAAGTAAGGATCCAGTAAGCTTCCCTATTGGTGAGGGTTTTCCTCCAATCCCCACCCTGTACAGGTTTATTAACTCTTTCTATAGCTTTCACTTTGAAATGTTCCAAATTACCCTGATGTAAGTCTCGAAAACATTTTCACATTCTGTGCAACTTCTCTCAACCAACATCACATTTTATGTACATTTCTCTGTTAAGGAACTTTACACCTTATCTCCTATGTGAATTATCTCATGTATAACAAGAGCTGATTTCTGTGTAAAAGATTTCCCACATTCTGAACATGAGAAAGGCTTCTCTCCTGTGTGAAGTCTCTCATGTGTAACAAGACTTGATTTCTGTGTAAAAGATTTCCCACATTCTGAACATGAAAAAGGCTTCTCTCCTGTGTGAATTCTTTCATGTATAACAAGATCTGATTTCTGTGTAAAAGATTTCCCACATTCTGAACATGAAAAAGGCTTCACCCCTGTGTGAATTCTCTCATGTATAACCAGACTTGATTTCATTGTAAAAGATTTCCCACATTCTGAACATGAAAAAGGCTTCTCTCCTGTGTGAGTTCTCTTATGTCTAATAAGATGTGATGTCTCTATAAAAGATTTCCCACATTCTGAACATGAAAAAGGCTTCACCCCTGTGTGAATTCTCTCATGTATAACCAGACTTGCTTTCTCTGTAAAAGATTTCCCACATTCTGAACATGAAAAAGGCTTCACCCCTGTGTGAATTCTCTCATGTATAACCAGACTTGCTTTCACTGTAAAAGATTTCCCACATTCTGAACATGAAAAAGGCTTCTCTTCTGTGTGAGTTCTCTTATGTCTAATAAGATGTGATGTCTCTATAAAAGATTTCTCACATTCTGAACATGAAAAAGGCTTCTCCCCTGTGTGAATTCTCTCATGTTTAACTAGTCGTGTTTTGACTTTAAAGGATTTCCCACATTCTGAACATGCATATGTCGTCTTCCTGGCGTGAATTTTTCTGTGATTAAGCAGACTTGAGCGTCTCGTAAACAGTTTATCACATTGATCACATGGAAACCTTTTCTCCTCTTTTTGGCCTTGACTCATGGTAATCCTCTGTGGATCAGGAGAAGGTTCTTCATCATTGGGGGGATTATAATTACATCCTGAATGTACATTGTGGTTTTCTCCTGAGGAGTACGGCATGATATCTTCTTGTACTTTATAATATAGGGATGACATACAATTTCCTTCAGAGATCTTATAGAATTGTTCTGTTGAAATAAAAAAAAAAAGTTTTTAGGAATTTTTTTCTTTTCAGACCACAAAAGTGAAACATTTTAAACATTCCTTTTAGGTGGGAAAACTCCTGCAGTTTTTATTCAGTTATTTTTGAGCAAAGCCAGGGATGGATCCAGCAGGACCACTTATTATGTCATGTAGCTCATGCAGGAACTCCCAGTGGTGCACTGACTTACTAAGTATGTAAGGTGTGATAGGCTGTCTGCACACATATCCCTCACTGCTGTTATGAGTATAAGGGGCGATTTATGTGAGTTGCAAAAAAGGGTAGATTATTGGCTTTCACATTTTGCGATCTGTTGGTGGTTGCTGTGGTGAAATTGTTTTACTGCATTTGACTTAAGTGTAAACCCTTTCCCACAAATTGAACATGAATATGGCTTCTCTCCTGTGTGATTTTTCTCATGTTCATCATGACCTGACTTATGGGTAAAGCATTTTCCACATTCTAAACATAAATATGGCTTCTCTCCAGTGTGAATTCTGCTCTGAGTAAAAAGGTTTGAGTGTTTTGTAAACACTTGACCACACTGACCACATGGAAACCTTTTCCCCTCTTTTTGTCCTGTATGTGTGGCAACCATCTGTGGTTGGTCAGGAGACGGTTCTTCATCATTGGAGGGATTATTAGAAAGTTCTGTATTGTGTCGTCCTGGATGTACATTCAGGGTACTGTGGTTTTCTCCTGAAAAGTGCTGTGTGATACCTTCTTCTACTTTATAACTTAGTGAGGACCTGCTGTTTCCTTCAGATATCTTACAGAGGTTTTCTGTTAAAATTAAAAATATGTTTTAATGATTTTTTCCTTTCAAACCACAAAACAGAAACATTTTAAACATGGAGCTTTTATTAATTTATTCTGGGCAAAGTCAGAGCTGGATCTAGCAGGACCACTAAGGGTGTGTTCACACAAGGTATTGCAGCAGGTACAGTACACGGCGTATATACGCCATGTACTTTGGGAGTTTGCGCTGATCAGGGCGTATTCCCGAAGCATGAGGGCGTTGGCTCGCCGCAAACAACTGACGTGTCAATTCTTCCCCCGCGCGTACAATACGATCGTTAGCTCTCTGTTAGAGCTATGGATTACCGTAAATGCGGCATGCATTTCGCTGCGTAATAAGTGCATTATGTGGCGAGATGTGAGCCACAATATGCCGTGTGAACATACCCTTATTATGACCACACCCTACTACTGATGTCATGTAGCTCATGCAAGAATTCCCTGTGGTGCACGGGCTTGCTAGGTATGTAAGGATAGGCTGTCTGCACACATATCCCTCATTGCTGATATTATTATTATTATTTATTTTTGAGTGCCCTTGGTTCCAGAGCGCTGTTCATTCAGGTTTCATACATAATATAGGTCAAACAAGTACAAAGGTGACAAATTACTAACTAACAATTGGTACAGAAGGAGAGAGGTCCCTGCCCGTGAGGGCTTACAGTCTACAAGGAAGGTGGTAAGAGACAGGTGAGGGGCAGACATGATTTCGGATAGTGTAGTGACAGTAGGGTTATTGTTGGTTATAGGCAATCCTGAAGAGATGGGTTTTCAGGCTGCTTTTGAGGCTGGTGAGAGTGGGGGAGAGTCTGAGGTGTTGGGGCAGTGAGTTCCAGAGTATGAGGGAAGCATGGGAGAAGTCTTGGAGACGGTTATGTAAGGAGTTGACACGGGGAGAGCGGAGAAGAAGGTCCTGTGAGGAGCGGAGATTGCGTGAGGGGAGATATCTGGAGACTAAGGCAGATATGTATGGAGGGGAGAGGTTATGGAGAGCCTTGTAGGTCAAGGTTATTAACTTGAACTGGATTCGCTGGGCAATGGGAAGCCAGTGAAGGGTTTGGCAGAGGGGAGAGGCAGGGGAGTAGCGAGGAGAGAGGTGGATAAGACGGGCAGCAGAGTTAAGGATGGATTGAAGGAGAGCGAGGGTGCTAGCTGGGAGGCCACAGAGAAGGATGTTGCAGTAGTCTAGGCGTGAGATGACGAGGGCATGGACCAGCATTTTTGTGCTTTCGAAGTTAAGGAATGAACGGATGCGAGAGATGTTTTTCAGGTGGAGGCGGCAGGCGGAGGTGAGGGCTTGGATGTGCGGCTTGAAGGACAGATTGGAGTCAAGGGTTATCCCAAGGCAGCGGACTTGTGGAGCTGGTGAGAGAGTGAAGCCATTGACTGTGATAGAGAGATCAGGTGGAGGGGTAGAGAGGGACGGTGGGAAGATTATTAATTCAGTTTTCTCCACGTTTTGTTTTTGGAGACGGGAGGAGAAGAAGGAGGATATGGACGACAGACAGTCAGGGATCCGGGAGAGAAGAGAAGCGATATCTGGGCCGGAGATGTAGAGTTGGGTATCGTCAGCATACAGGTGGTAATGAAAGCCATGCGATGCTATTAGTTGACCCAGACCAATAGTGTAGATAAAGGATAGAGGACTATAAAGGGTGATTTAGGAGAGTTGCTAAAAGGGTTGATTATTGACTTTCACATATTGTGATCTGTTGGCGGCTGCTGTAGGAAAAGTGCGTCAAGAGTGGAGAAATAATACATGGACAGTGCAGAGCTCCACACGCCACTGAGGTAAACATCGGCGATTAAGGTGCATGAGGGGCGAAGAGAAATACTACATCGGAGCAGCTCACCCCAAAATGAACCAGGTGGTGACCAAACATGGGTCTAACACAACACGAAACTGTGTATGGGGTCCAGAACAGACAAATTTCACTGCATCTCTGCTAACCCTACTGTGTATGGGGCCCAGAGCAGACAGATGTCACTGCGCCTCTGCCAACCCTACTGTGTATGGGGCCCCGGAGCAGACGGATGTCACTGCACCTCTGCTAACCCTACTGTGTATGGGGCCTCAGAGCAGACAGATGTCACTGCACCTCTGCTAACCCTACTGTGTATGAGGGCCGGAGCAGATGGATGTCACTGCACCTCTGCTAACCCTACTGTGTATGGGGCCTCAGAGCAGACAGATGTCACTGCACCTCTGCTAACCCTACTGTCTATGGGGCCCTCGGAACAGATGGATGTCACTGCGCCACTGCTGACCCTACTGTATATGCGGCGTTTGAAAAGACGCATGTCACTGCACCTCTGCCAACCCTACTGTGTATGGGGTCCTAGAGCAGACTTATGTCACCACAATTACATCAGCAGGAAAAACTTCAGTTTTCTTGGCACTAACGGAATTGAACATCTGCTGATTGGCAAAGGTTGTATTCCCTGATGAGTCATGTTTTCTGCTTCATAGAACAGATGGACATTGGTAATTCAGGTGAGAAACAGAGAATAAACACTCTGCAACCATTGCTGGAACAAAACAAGCTGCTGGTGGCAGCGTTATGGTCTGGGGAAGGTTTTCAGGGTGTGAACTGGGCCACTCATTCATGTGCAAGTCATCCTCAAGTGATTGGAGTATGAATCCATCCTTGCAGATTCCATAGACCCATACATGCTGATTGTCTCCCAGGGGTAATGGGATCTTTCAGCAAGACAATGCTATATTTCACACGGCTAGAAATGTCTCACATTGGTTTTAAGAGCAGGACCAAGACTTTCTAGTCCTACCCTAGCCCTTAATCCCCAGACCCTAATTGAACCTGTATGGGGGCCCCTGGATGATGGTGTTGACTCTATGTTGCCTTCAGCAGCTGTGGGATGCAGTTGGCTCCAGATCCCTATGACAACCTACCATGACCTTATGGAGTCATTCGCCGCCTGTCTCGCTGCTGTCAGTGCTGCACACAATGGTCTCGCTGGAGACAATGATGGGACTTCACTGTGTGTATTTCTCATTACTTTCACTCCTTAGGCTATGTCTACACTGCAGTGGACAAAAAACGACCTGAAAACGAATTACTAAAAACGTTCATGAAACTGAGTTTTCTGTCCACTGCCCGTCAAAAGCAGCTGAAAAAACATCCGTTTTTAGGCGTGTTTTTTGGAGCGTTTTTTGGAGCGTCTTTGTCCTGCTTTTTAATGTATTCACAAATTAAGCCATTGGATGTAAACTACACCCTACAGGTGGAGTTAACATGTTAAGTAGTCACTTCCTTTAGATCACTGTAGCCATTTTGAGCACATTGTCCTTTGTGTGCTGCTGCATGCTACTACTTTATTAAATTTTGCACCAGATTCTTGCACCAAAATCCACAAAACCCCACATTATCTTTCCATACAGCAAGATAACTATATAAGCGTCAAAATCTGTAAAGAAAAGGATTTTAGCGCCAAAATAAAAAAAACGGATTCTGGCGCCAAAATCCGTAAAAAAAACTTATTTTTGCCGTCAGAAGCGAGATAACTTTATTAGCGCCAAAATATGTTAAGAACACTTAAAAAAAATTGGATTCTGACGCCAAAATCCATAAAAAATGTATTTTTTGCGAAAAATATTATGAATTACGCAAAAATCGTTAGCGGCCAAAGCATGATCATTTTATTACAAAAGGTACAAAAAAGGACACATCAGACACTTGTATGCAGATTTGATAAGGTATAACCTTTGTTACACCTTCTATAGGTGGGACTTGGGTCTTCTGGGAGGGTTATCATTGAAAAATCGCGGTAAAAAACGCTGCGAAAACGCGCCAAAAGACGTCCAGCGCTTTCCATAGACTCCTGTAGTAAATTTTCTGCCCTGCTCTGGCGTTTTTTAGAACATGTTGCAAAATACGACCAGTAAAAAAAAACGAGCAGAAAAAAGAAGCTCAGTGGAGACAGCAGGAGGTTCTTACATTGGAGTTTATGGGAGATGATTACAGTCGTTTTCCCAGCGTTTTTAGAAAATGAAAAACGCTGAAAAAAAACGGACGTTTTTTCTGTGCAGTGTAGACAGAGCCTTACAGTGGCTCAAAAATCTGCATGAGAACCTGCCTGTGTGACTGCAGCCTTATAAATCCTTGTATAATGCTGTAACGTATCAGTGACACAGTCCAGGATTCTGCTCTACACTCACTCATCACTTTTATCACATAAACCTGGACTTGATAAGATTCTGAGACGCACAACCTTGTCTGACAATCAGGTCTGTCCTCTGCCCACACATCTGCCCCTTCAATACCAATGGGGCAGCACTGTAACACAAGTGGATACCATCTGGTTAGTGACAATCTCATCATGGCTATAACCAGATCATCATGAGACAAAGTGCACATCTCCAGCTGATCTCATGGACGGGACGATGAGGTCTGTACGGCCTAACGGCTGCAGTCACCAGGTCTCCATGTTATAGAGCATCTCTAGGATGTGGTGGAATAGACAGAGCGAGGTTTTCCATCAAAATCTGTAATAAAGGTTTCCAGGACCTTGTTGTATCCACTTCACTAAGAATTCAGGCTGTTCCAGGATCCCTGAAGAAACCTCTGAATTCATTACTACTCACCTGTGGTCACATCTTCTGGGATCTCCTCCTTCACGTCACTCATCCTCGGCTCATCGCTCCTCATCTTCTCTTCTTCAGCCTCCACTTTAGTATCAGTCAGATCTTCACCCTGATGTGACATATGGAACAATTCAGTACAGCAGACAGATCAACATAACAGACCCCCAAATATCTATGAGCCCATCTGTGACTGCAGGAGGTCCACACCCCGTATACAGATTGTGTATAGGGCTCATCTACCTGAGGATTCCCTGGGACGTCCATCTCTTCTGCTTCATCCTCAACCTTAATATCAATCAGATTTTCCCCCTAAAGAGACAAAACCAGTGAAATAAGTGCAGGTTGTTCCATTCTGGTCATATTTAGAGGAGACTTCAGCTCCCTCTACCTGATGATTCTCTGGGACATTTCCCTCTGGACAGTCCTGGGAATACAGAGGACGGGGACATCTCTCTGCTGGATTTCTCCTACTGGATCCATCTGTAAGGTGCACACAGTGACGGGATACATGAGCCGCGGTACACAGTGACGGGATACATGAGCCGCGGTACACAGTGACGGGATACATGAGCCGCGGTACACAGTGACGGATACATGAGCCGCGGTACACAGTGACGGGATACATGAGCCGCGGTATACAGTGACGGGATACATGAGCCGTGGTATACAGTGACGGATACATGAGCTGCGGGATATCTGTCTATGTACGCGTATCATACATGTCTCATCCACTTCAATTCGAGCAGCAGATATATATACATGGAGAGAAAGAGGACAGGAGAGAAAGGAGAGATTGGGATAGTGCTGTCACCTCCTGTTGTGTCTTATCTCCTCTCACCTTGTGATGTCAGCGGCCGGTGATCCTCCATCATGACCTCCTGGTACAGATCCCTGTGTCCTTCTATGTACTCCCACTCCTCCATGGAGACATAGACAGCGACATCCTGACACCTTATAGGAACCTGACAACACAACACATCATCATCCAGACCCATCATCCCCTGTGTTTTATATAATGCCAGCATTCCCCTCACCTCCCATCATCATCCAGACCCATCTTCCCCTGTGTTGTGTATAATGTCCCAGCATTCCCCTCACCTCTCATCAGACCCACCATCCCCTGTTATGGTCCCAGCATTCTCATCACCTCTCATCATTCAGACCCATTACCCCGTGTTATGTATAATATCCCAGCATTCGGGGGGCGTGGTTTGGTCCTGCATGCAGTGGGACGTGTGATTCCTGAGCTCCGGGAGGAAGATTCAGAAAACGGCCCAAATAAACCCCTAACCGGCGGAAAACCTTGCTTATTTGGCGATACCTGGGAGCGACGGTGAGCAGAGCTCCTGTGAGAAGAAACCGGCGGCCCGCGGCGCAGTGGAAATCGCGGAGAAGAGCGGGACAGCTCGGCGCGGCCACGTCCGCCATCTTATAGGCAGACAGCACAGCAGCGCACGTCAGTGATTCCTGCAGCTCCGGGCCGTGAAGTCCCCTGAGAGCGGGATCGGTGCCGGCGACGCGGCGATTACTCCCAGCTGAGTCCTGTGAGGCCCGCGGGGATTGCCGCGGTGGACGAGACTGGCGCTCTACAGCCTGAAGGGGAGGTGAGGACATCCTCGGCCGCCATCTTGACCTCGTGGAGCCGGGAGCGCCTCTCTGTCTGCCTGCTAGCAGCATAGAGAAGCAGACAGAGCCTCCGCTCGGGTCGCAGATTAGGAGGGTTGGAGGGAAGAGGACGGACCCAGAGGCAAGGAAAAGATCCGGTGCTGCCATAGGCGCTGGGCCCTGCCGCCATCTCGGGCCTTGTAGACAGCACGGTTCACCATCTTCACAGGACGAGGCCTCGTCTGAAACTACTAAGGTCAGTGACCTCTAGAGCTCCCATCCAGCTCTCTGGGGAGAGAAACATCTGACATCTGGTGCTCCCACTGCTAAATCTGACCCCCTATATGTATGAGGCATCCCTATAATTGGTGGGCAAAACATAACCTGCTGAATAAGAAGACCCCCACATAAGCCTAGCTGCAACTATATTTTCCTACAAATAGCTGGGGAGTGATCCCTGAAAATAAAGAACCTCATATGGTGCAGCTCACAGTAATCTCTACAGATTAGTTCAATTCATAATAAAACCACTTAGTGAACTGCATAATTCATCTCTGATTAACCCTACCAGCATAAACTAGCACAAGATATCGCTAGGCAGTAAGATTCTACTACTGTAATTATACTCAGCTGCTAGTACAAACCAGCACAAGATATTGCTAGGCAACAGTGTTCTGCTACTACACTTGTACAACCTTATACTGCGCAGCTCACAGCGGTTTCTGAGGACTAGGTCAAAGCTAAATAATAGAACATATTTCTGACCTGCACAAGTCTCCTCTGATCAACCCTGCCAGCATAAACTAGCACAAGGTATCGCTAGGCAAATAGTGTTAAGCCACTGCACTTGTACTGCCTTATATTGCACGGATTACAGTGATTCCTGCGGGCTAGTTCAAAGCTAAATAATAGAACATATTCCTGAACTGCATAACTCACCTCTGGTTAACACTGCCAGCATAAACCAGCACGAGATATTGCTAGGCTAAACAGTTCTACTACTACAATTATACTCATCTGCCAGTATAATCCAGCACGAGATATCGCTAAACAACAGTGTTCTGTTGCCACAATTCTATTGCCTATACAGCGGATAAGACAAAGGCCAAATAGCAGAACATATCCTTGAACTATATAATTCACCCCTAACTAACTCTGCCAGTGTAAACCAGCACAAGATATCGCTAGACAACAGGGCTCTTCTACGGCAATTATATCGCCTCACATTGCGCAGCTCACAGGAATATCCCTGGACGAGTTCAAAAGCTAAATATCTGACCATTCCCTTGAGTGGCACAACTCACTCCTGATCAGACCTGCCAGCATAATCCAGCATAAGATATCGCTAAGCAAAAGTGCTCTTCTACTGCAATTATACTGCCTTATACTGAACAACGCACAGTAAACTCACAAAACTACAGTGAGCTTTATGCTTCGTTGATACAGCATAACACCACGCCACAGTTGTAGCTTAGTTACTTACCATAAAAAAGAACAGTTCACCAGTGAGGAGCGTACCTATTTTATCAAGTGCCTCGTCATCCATCGATAACTCTCACCTAAAATATTTACTTCACCAATAAAGATCAAAGCTACCTAACTAAAAATTTCAAGCGCCTTACCTCCACAACAAAATTTACATAAAAGAACTTGATCTATTATTCCAGGTAGCGACTCTCTAAGCAATCTACATCATCCAACACTAAAAAGAAAATTTTTCAGATTCTTCCTACTCACAAATTCAAAGTGTGTCCAACATTCTACATCGTGAAGACACGCTATTTTTCTGGGATACATCCAGTCACCTGGTAATAGCGACTACTGGATTTCATATCAAATCCCTTGAGACCTTCTTCACAACAGACGGAAATGGGAGGAAATTCAAAAAAAAATAAGTCTCAACCTACTAAATTAACTGACTTCTACCAAACCCCTTCCACAAGATCACAAAACAGGGACAGATCAGCAGCCTCACCACCTATGTCTCAAACCTCGTCCAGGAGAGACTCTGGGGAGATGGAACACCATGAATCATCAAGTTCCTGCTACACTTCTGAACAGACCCTTCAACGCCTCTTCTCGTCCTTCAGAGAAACCTTGCAAAATGATTTTAAAATGATGATGGGGGACTTTAAAGCTGATATACAGGCCCTGGTCTCTCGCACGGACCATGTTGAGAAAAAAATGGCGGAATTCGCAACTTCGCACAATCTCCTCATCGACGCCAATAACGCCTTGGAAGAAGAAGTTCAAAAATTATCATCGAAGGTCCTGGATTTAGAGGATAGATCCAGGCGAAATAATATCCGCATTAGAGGAATCCCGTAAGCGGTCACTTCGGAAATGCTCCCGCAGTTCTTGATTGACCTAATGGCGTTAGTGTTGCCAGAAGAAGCTGATCGAGACCTAATGTTGGATCGTATACATAGGCTCCCCAAACCAAAGCATCTCTCTCCCTCCATCCCCAGAGATTTTAATAACCAGGATAAAATTTCTTTAAAAACAAAAGAGAAATTTTTAAAGAGCCATCAGGGACGCTACAAATCTACCTGAAAGGTTTAAAGATCTATCTATATATCCAGATCTCTCCGCGGGCACCATGCTCAAAAGAAAAGAATTCGCTCCACTTACCAAAATCTTAAGAGAAAATAATATTTCCTATCATTGGGGTCCCTGTTAAGCTGATCGTCACAAAAGACTTAACTACGGTGGTCTGTACCTCACCAGCAGCAGCAGCAAGAGAACTCCTGCTCTCATGGGGACTGTTGCCAACACCATCTAACACCCCGTCGAAGAGACGAGAAAATAGACCAAACCTCATATCACCAATATGGTCTGAAGTCACCCGTCGCTCCAGAGCTCGCCACAACGACTGAAAATCCGCCGAAAACAAGAAGAAATCTTCCTCTCGCGATGTTCTCCGCTACTGAGGATTACAGTCCTTTTCTCAGGTTCTAATCACTCTTCCTTTGCAGGTCAACTGCGTGGACTTTCCCCAACACTGGTCCCTGAAATAAGGGACAAACCATGTTGTTTTGGTCTCCCTCTTTTAGGGGGATCCTTCTGGTTTTCTTGTTTGTCTTAGGTTTATTCGCCATGTTGATGCTGTTTAATGCCATTTTTGCCTCAAACACTCTCAATAGATTAAAATCGGCTTACCAAAATAACTTCTGGTCTAACCATTATGGGGATTAAGCTAATGTCCCTAAATGCCAATGGGCTGAATTCCCCCTTTAAACGATCCTCCTTATGGAAAGATGTCCTTAAAGCAAAAACGGACATATTATGTGTTCAAGAAACGCACTTGAAATTAGCAGACTCCCACAGATTGAGGAATAAACATTTCCCCTATTCCTTCCTAACCCCAAACGAATCAAAGAAAGCAGGAGTAGCAGTGTTTATCAAAAATACGGTGGCGTTTCAGGCATTTGAAGTCGTACTTGATCCCAAAGGAAGGTTTATTATTGTACAATGTGAACTAAATTCAATCCCATACACAATACTAAATCTTTATGCCCCTAATACTAACCAATATTCCTTCATAACTAAAATAATAAGCAAAGCAAAGAAAATGCTGAGAGGAGCTTTGATAATTTGTGGAGATTACAATATAGTGATCGATAGAATTCTGGACAGATCGAAAGGTAGCGCCCATTACGCCCCCGAATTAAAACAACTGTTATTACAAGAAAATCTACATGACCCCTGGCGTTATCAGCATGCCAACGAGATAGATTATACCTTCTACTCCCATGCTAGGAATACCCATTCTAGAATAGATTACTTTCTGGTAGACAGAAAAGCACTGACAAATGTCCTCTCAACAGAAATAAGCACAGCTACATGGTCAGACCACGCTCCTGTCTTTCTCACTTTAGCAGACACTTTCCCTAAAGCCCCCATTTATGTCATGGAAAATCAATCACTTTTTACTCAAATCACAAGAAGTGGTCAAAGAACTTCAGGAGGCACTACTAGATTATTTCCACTTGAATTCACCATCCTCTCCCTCTGCAGAGACCCTGTGGTGCGCCCATAAGGCGGTGATAAGAGGAGTCTGTATTAAGATCGGTTCTCGGGAAAAGCACAAACGAGAAAAGACTCTGACAGACTTGATTCAGGAAATAAACACTTTAGACAAACAATTCAAAATGAACCCCTTGCCAAGCACTAAAGACAAACTTTTGGCTAGTAGACATAAATTACGAACACTATATTTAAATCAGTATGAGGCCCATTTATCCAGACTTAACTGGAAATTTTATGTGCAAGGAGATCGCCCCTCTAAATTATTAGCTAGAAGAATTAAAAATTTACAGATTAAAAACAAGATTCCTTACATTACTAACCCTGACAACTCTAAAATTCGAGACCCTCAACTCATAGCAAATGCATTTGCATCCTATTATCAAAATCTATATAATCTAGGAGAAGACCCCTCTATACCAAAAATTTCCAATTCCCATATTCAAGATTTCATGCGAAAAGTGGACCTTCCTGTCTTAACAGAAGAACACTTATCAACTCTGAATAGGCCATTAGACATAGGTGAAATAGAGGACGTGATCCATGCTTCTAAACTAAATAAGGCCCCTGGACCAGATGGTCTGACCAATGAATATTATAAACTATTTTGTCCTACACTTGCCCCGCACTTATTAAAAGTATTCACAAGCCTCGTAGAGAAAGGGAAAGCCCCCAAAGAAATGTTATGCGCCACAATCTCCACCATCCCCAAACCAGGGAAGAGTTTGGATCAAGTCATTAACTATAGGCCTATCTCATTGCTCAATTGCGACATTAAACTATTTGCGAAAATTTTAGCCAATAGATTGAACAGAATACTACCCTTTATTATCAATAAAGACCAGGTGGGCTTTGTCAAAGGTCGTCAAACACGAGATGGCATTAGAAGAGTACTTAATATCATTCATATGATTAACCTTCACAAAACTCCAGCCGTATTGCTTTCATTAGACGCCGAAAAGGCCTTTGATAGACTCAACTGGGATTATTTGAGGGAAACTTTATTCAAATTTGGATTCACAGGGCCTATAGTTAATGCGATCCTGGCGCTTTACTCTACTCCCTCGGCTAAGGTATTTGCCACCGGATATCTGTCGAATTCCTTCACCATTACCAATGGTACGAGACAAGGGTGTCCTCTTTCCCCATTGATTTTTGTAATGTGTGTAGAACCCCTGGAAAAAATGATTTGAAACTCTGCCAATTTCTGGAATCCCTGTCTATGGAACCGAACATAAGATTAGTTTGTTTGCTGATGACATATTAATCATTTGTCAGAACCCAGAACAATCGTTACCTAATCTATTAGAAATATTGAATTATTACGCCTCTGTATCGTATTACAAATTAAACATGACTAAGTCCAACATTCTCCCCTTACATATAGCCGATACGCAAAAGAACAAACTAAAGGAATTTAAGTTCCTTTGGTCAGAAGAAGCCATTACCTATCTAGGGATCAAAATAACCCCCTCTCTTACAAACACCATACAAACAAATTTAGAAGCCTTACACAAGATCTTAACAGAAGAAACGAACCGTTTGACATCCCTTCCTTTATCATGGATTGCAAGGATTAATCTAACTAAAATGGTGCTACTACCGCGTTTTCTATACATATCCAGAGCCTTACCTTACTTATTCCCACAAAATCTACTCCGCTCTATGCAGACATTGATGTTCAAATTCATATGGGGAGATAAACATCCTAGATGTAAACGACAACATTTGTATGGTGCTGTCAAGAGAGGCGGCTTATCAGTCCCAAACTTAAAACTTTATAACTTGGCTTCAATTCTGGAGCCTATAAGTTATTTCTGGAAAACCCCAGAGTCCCAACATTGGTCCCATATGGAGAATGCTTCAGCCACTCCATACTCAGTTAAAGATCTTCTTATAGCTGAACTACTGAACCTTAAATACCCAGCTCCACTTTTCCCCTCTGTACACCACGCTTTGCAAGCTTGGTCGAACACAGCCAAACTTAATAAATGGGTGTATATATCGAAAACTAAATGCCCATTGACCCTTTTCCACTTAGCTTCACCACAACTTTCACTTCACAATTGGATATCGCGAGGTATAGTGAATGTACATCAATTGTTCCAAGAGGGGGTTCTTAAGTCCTTTACGGATATAATGGAGGAATTTTCATTGCACCGAAATAATTTTTTTAAATATCTGCAGGTAAGACATATCATTAACTCTTGGTCTTGGCCACGGAAACCTAAATTACCATCCTCATATATGAACTTTTTAAAAGGGAAAAAAAGCTTCGATAAAGGCCTATCACATACAAGCTTCTCTTAGAAAGCACACAGTCTATCAAACCAAATAACATAGTAAAATGGGGGGAGGAGTTGGGATGCTGTTCCCCCCAAGATACCTGGGATTTGGCCTCATCAATTCCCACCAAACATTCTAAGTGTATAAATCACTTAGAAATATCTTAAAAAACTCCACCTTCGCTAGTACCGAACGCCTACCCGTGTGTCACATTTTGCCCCCCAAACATCGTCAATGTGCTGGAGGGGATGTGGACAAAGAGGAACACTCTTGCACATGTGGTGGAATTGTCCTGGTGTCTCTGTTTTATGGAGGAACATAGAAAATGTAATCTTGACTGTATTGTCTGTGTGTATAAATCTTACGCCGGCCCTAGCTCTTCTAGATATCGACCTTATAGATATTCCGTTTCCGTTACAAACAGTGCTATTCCATATACTGGTGGCCACTAGATTAGCTATTGCCAAGCACTGGAAATCCTCCTCACCCCCAGATATTAAAGAAATTATTAATAGAATCAACTATCAATATAAATGCGAAACTTCCCTCATCATTCCTCCACATATGGCCCTGAAAGCCAAGGTAAATTGGAAGATATGGGAAGAGTCACCTTTTTTCCAGTAGTTTTACCACCCAATTTGAGGAAAGCTGTACCTATACTTACACCCATTCTCACACCTAGATTAGAAATTATGTGAGTTTTAAAAATTGACTGTCCTGAATTCTGATCGAAAGGAGGTCCATGTCTGGAATCCGAGCTATGTCATCTGAAGAATCTTTCAAATCTGCTGATACCTTGGATATGTACTTTATTACTTCTGTATAATTTTTATGGCAATCAATATTGCACTTTCATTGTGTTATGTTTTGGTTTTGTTATATTTTACTATACTACAAGACAGCAGAGCAATGTTGTATAATTTGTGCTCTTTAAACTTGTGAACACTTGTTTTCTTAAAATCAATAAAAATTTCATGTTTTTAATATCCCAGTATTCCCCTCACCTCTCATCATCCAGACCCATCATCCCCTGTGTTATGTATAATGTCCCAGCATTCCCCTCACCTCTCATCATCCAGACCCATCATCCCGTTTTATGTATAATGTCCCAGCATTCCCCTCACCTCATCATCCAGACCCATCATCCCCTGTGTTATGTATAATGTCCCAGCATTTCCCTCACCTCTCACCATCCAGACCCATCATCCCTTGTGTTATGTATAATGTCCCAGCATTCCTCTCACCTCTCATTATCCAGACCCATCATCCCCTGTGTTATGTATAATGTCCCAGCATTCCCCTCACCTCTCATCATCCAGACCCATCATCCCCTGTTATGTATAATGTCCCAGCATTCCCCTCACCTCATCCAGACCCATCATCCCCAGTGTTATGTCATTGATAAAAAGGGCCTTTGTCTTTAGCTGTGAGAGTCCTGGACCTGAGAAGCCTGAAAAAGATGAGGAGGATTGAGAGAAAGATCACACTCTATATACACCTCTATTCTGTACATATATATACCTACACTATAGTGGATACCCTGTCCCAGGACAGAGACCGTAACAGAAAATGAAGTCATTTAAGGGCCGAGTTCTTCTCCCAGGACAATGAATGCAATTTCAATATCTATCTATCCATCTATCTACACACACACAAAACTAACCAAAAAAAAAGTACGTCCCTCACATATTTGTAAATATTGCTTTATATCTTTTCATGGGACAACACTGAAGATCTGATGCTGTGACACAATGTAAAGTAGTCAGTGCACAGCTTGTATAACAGGGGAAATGTGGTTCCCTTGAAAATAACATCAATATCTAACAGCTGGGGACAAAAGTCATCACATAGACCCTTCCAGTGGTTTAACAAAATAAATTGAAAAGGGACAAATTGTGCCCAAAGTGTCAGTATTCTGTGTGGCCCCCAGTATTTTCCAGCACTGCCTTAACTCTCTTGGGCCTAGAGGTCACTAGAGCTTCACAGGTTGCAGCTACTGGAATCCTCCTGCCTCCTCCATGATGACATTACGGAGCTGGTGGATGTTGTAGACCTTGCGCTCCTCCACCTTCCATGTGAGGAGACCCCACAGATGCTCAATAGGGTTTAGGTCTGGAGACATGCTTGGCCAGTCCAGCACCTTTAACATCATTCTCTTTAGCACGGCAGTGGTGGTCTGGGAGATGTTTGGGGTTGTTATCATGTTGGATACTGCCCTGCGGCCCAGAAGGGAGGGGATCATGCTCTGCTTCAGGATGTCACAGTACATGTTGGCATTCATGGTTCCCTCAATGAACTGTAGCTCCCCACAGCCGGCTGCACTCATGCAACCCCAAACCATAAGGGCATGTCCCCACTGCATGGGTTTTCGGCCATTTTTTCAGATGGTTTCCGGTTTTTCAGACCGCCTGAAAAACCGGCCGAAAATGAGCACCATGGTGCTCTATGGAAAACCCGTGCAGCAGTCCCCACTGCACGGGTTTTCCATCCGGCGGTTTGTCCGGCCGCAAAGCATTCATCAAGCACAGTCTTCTGTCCAGTTTTCGGACGGAACCTGTGCTCATGAATGTGAAGAGGGAGGGCGTTTCTCCGCTCATCGTGGAGAAAAGCCGATACCCCCGCGGCCGTGGGGATGGCCGCAAAACAGGACAAATACCGTCCGGCAAACCAACCGGTATTTGTCCTGTGCAGTGGGAACGCACCCTAACACTACTGGAACAAAGGATATAATCCACAACACTCACCAAGTCCTTTAAAAGTTCCTCTTAATTGTAGCACAGGATACACAGTTGCTGAACTGGCGACGGCCATTTTGCGTTCACAGGCGCTTCCTCTAGGCCTCATGGGAAACAGCGTCATCACGCATTTAAATTTTCCAATGTCAGGTCACATGACCACAAAGCACAAATAATGTAGCAATTTAACTAGAATAAAAACATTTAGTTACAACACACATCTATAATTATTACAAGAAAGAAGACAAATCATTCCGATGGTTTAAACCTAATCTTCCTAGTGCTTCTGTTTTTAGGATCCATTCAGCTTCATATTACAGCAATCGCATGTGCCGATCCCTCCCATTATCAGGTGACAGCAACCGTTGTATGCCAGCAAAGCGCACTCCCCAAGTGTCATTTCCATGTATTTATTTCATTTGACTAATAAACCGGGTGCCCCTTTGCCCGTCCTTAATGAATATAAATGTTCTCGGATGCGTTTTAACAAGGGTCTTATAGTTTTCCCAGTTTGAAAAAACCTGCAATCGCACCAGATGACCTGTACAACAAAATCCCATCTGCAAGTAATAAATTTACTCTATGTTCTACACTCCCCACCTTCAACACAGGATTAGGATCCATATACTTAAAGAAGGAACAATTTCCACATTTACGGGTCCTCTGAGGTACCACTGTCACGGTCGGAGATAGTGGATCCTCTGGACCACCGCAAGCGATGGCGTAAGCCACGCCAGGGAGCGGTATCTAAGTAGGTCCCGGTTTTCATCAGAGCACGCCGCAAAGCGGGATGGACTTACTGCGGCGGGAGTCTACCAGGTCGCTATCCCTGACGTGACTTGCATGCGGAGGCAGCCGAGGTGTAGCAAGGTACAAAATCGTCAGGCAGGCCCGTAGTCGGGGACAGGCAGGAGATCAGGACAGGCGGCTATGGTTCGTGGTCAGGCAGGAGGTCAGGGCAGGCGGCAAGATTCGTGGTCGAGGAACGGAAGCAAATGGCACGGTACACGGTAAATCAGAACAAGGCTAGGAACGCTTTCTTTATAGGCTAAATGGCACTAAAGATCCGCCAGGGTTACCGGGAAGAGGCTGGCTTAAATAGGAGCAGCGTCCGTTAATGGCCAATTACCGGTGCACTGTCCCTATAAATTTCACACTGCTGGGGCGAGGGCGCCCTAGGGGACGGAGCAGGAGCATGGCCGGGTAAGTGGACTTGGGCACCGGCAGGGGGGCAAGCGGACCGCTCGGCATCGGGGCACGGATGCGCCTGCGACCCGGGACGAATGTCGCAGGGGCATTCGTGACAACCACTTTATCAAGTCAAGTACTCCTTGGCTGTCTAATCCGACTTCTAACAAGTATATCTCTTAAATTGTTACAGCTCCTAAAAGATATTATCGGTAACTGTCGTGTTTTTTCTTCCAAAGAACCATCATTTTGCAACAGATGCCAATCTGTTAGCGGGCTAAACTGAAATGAGAAAATACATCGTTCTATCTTTTTACATTTTTGTCTATTCGACAAAAGCTCATTCTTATCCTTAGCTGCAGCTTTTTGAAATGCCTTAGATACAGTATATTCATCATAACCCTTACTTCTTAATTTGTTCATTAATTCAACTGATTAATTCACTACAATTACCGTTATCCCTTTTCAAACGTACAAACTGTCCATTTGACGAACTTCTGATTACATGTCTAGAATGAAAACTATCACTATGCAATAATGCATTTGTAGCTGTTGGTTTACAAAACCCCCTAGTTGTTTCCTGATCACTCTCCCATTTAAGGACCACATCTAGAAACTCAATTTCCAATCCACCAAAAGATGACGTGAACTGCATATTCTGCTCATTAATGTTTAGATATTCCACAAAACTCGTAAATTGTTCCTCAGTACCAGACCATATTATAACAACATCGTCAATAAAGTGGGACCACTCTACGATGTATTTAAAAAAAAGGATTATTCACATTATACACATAGGTCTCCTCCCAAATCGCAATGAATAAATTTGCAAAAGTTGGGGCGACTAGTGTCCCCATCGCAGTGCCAGTTGTGTGCAAAAACCAGTCTTCCATAAACTGGAACGCATTATGCGTCAATACAAACTCAAATGCTTGACAAATAAAATCCACATGCACCTTTTCAATTTCTTGTCTCTAAAAAGCTTTCAAAATAGCTCAAAACCCCCACACAATCCCTGCTTAGTATACAGACAAACCACATCAATGGTTTCCCCAACCGAAAATGTGGGGAACTTAATACCTTTAAATTCTGTCATCAGTAAAAAATATGGTTACATGGAAAATGCTGGCCATGGGGGTTGCCAAGGCTCCCGAGACTGTGTTATTCTTTGTTCCCCCGGGGTGCCTAAACCATAAACACTATCCCACCATGTTTTCTATAGCAGACACACTTGTTTTTGTGGTCCTTCCCCCGGGTTCCCCCCAAACCCCTTGGTACGGAGAACATTGAGACCTCCTAATTTATTTGGGAGGAAAATGTACTGGTATTTGGGGTTTATTACTATCTTAATAATAACTTTTTTCAATTTTGTATTCCATACAGTCAGGGACAGTCATTCTAAATCTTTTTGGACCTTCGGTTTTTTGAATAAATGAAATTTTTTTTTAAAAACTGTAATTTATTCAATTTTTTTCAAAATGAAAAAAAAAACAGATAAAAAAAAAATCCACAAGATTTAATCAAAAGGAAAAGGTTGTATCATATTGATATATACGAGTACAAAGAAAAGGTCCTAAAATCAATAGAAGATAGAAAATTGTTAAGGTAGAGTTACCAATCAAAAACCTAAGACTGAATGTACTTGAACGCGGTCGGCAAATAGCCGAAAAATGGGCGTGGAACAAACTTCATGAAAATATCAAGCACATAACAAAAACAAAAAAGGAAATCACTGGGGGGGGGGGGTGCGGAATAACAAGTTAATAGGGACACTTTGGGCTAGTTCGGCACAAACTGTTATTTCCGGGCACTGGGAGATTATGTAATTATCCGGCTTCCCGATAACCAACTTTTCAAGTCGTCATCCAGAAGAGCCGGAGAATTCCATCTCCCGGATTCCCCAATTCACAACCCCGTGGTCTTTCGGGGGGGTACCTGACCCCTTTTCCCCGTGAAATGCTTTTGAGGCAATTTGGTTGCTGTTAGAGGTGAGGAGGGAAGCGGATTTAGGCTGGCGAAGGCGTGGGAAAAAAAAATTTAACAGGTAAACCTGGGGTTTTCCCCCGGGAATGTTTTATGTAAAAACCCCGCGGATAGGGGTTTGGGTATTCTCCCCAAAGGGGTATTAATTTTAGGGCATTCCAAAAATATGCTCCAGAGTTCCCTGTGTCTCCCCCCAAACTCCAGCAAGGTCAAGGGCGTAGGGTAAAAAGGTGTCAAAAGTGCAGGGGGGGGGGTACCAATGCTCAGCAGTTTGTATTGATTTTCCTTTTAAAGGGGACAACGAGGAAAGACTTGGCTGCCTGAGCCAAAAGTTTGCCAAAGTTTTTAGTGGGATGGGCGTCCCCAAAAACTCCTCCCCTTTTTTTATGTAAAAGTGAGTGGGGTCAGGGGCCAGAGCCCGGGGCGTAAACTAAAAATTTGAAAATATCGAGGAAACCCAGTCCAGCTGGGAAGAACTTGCCCAAACATATTTTTTAAAAACCCGGTGGGGACCAAAAAAACGATTTTAGGCAAAAAGATCTTTTTAAAAAAAAGTGCCTAATCTGTAAATAAGATAATAAGTCGGGGGGTTGGAACCCCTAAATCTTTCCCCTCAGAATTTCAAAGGGTAAAATTTCTCGAGCCCTTTTATTTTCCAAACAATGTCTGCCACCTTTAAAAAGCTGGTTGTCAAACCATGCTTCATGGGGGGGGGCCCCGGAAGACTGCCCAGGGAGTTTGGGTTTGGAAGAAAAACAAGTCAAAAGGGGAGAAACCCTCGAGGACCAAAGGTTTAAAATTTTCCCTTATGAAAAAAATTTTCCACACCTTCCATGCCCCAAACCCCAGGGGGCCCCCAAAAAAAGGCCCCTTTTGGGGGAAATTTGGGTTTGTGAGCGTAGCCCAAATAGGAGCGAGTTAGGGGGGTTTGGGGGGCCACCCAAAATTTTTCCCCCATTTCTGTCCTTCGGCAAAAATGAAAAATTAGCGACGCCCCGGGGCTGGAATTTTCGTAACGGGAGTTTCCCCGAAATATTTTTTGTATGTTTTGGTATGGAAAGGCCCCCCCCCGGGATTTGGGAGCCAATGGGGAATTGATTTTGGGGACCCGGGTTGCCTACCCCGGGGCCCATATGAAAACGCAAAAAAAGCGGTTTTGCATAGTTTTTAAAAATCTCCAGGGGAATCGGCCCCGGCCCAAGGCGCTTCAAATAAATAAAAACCCACCTTTTGGGTGGGCTGTCTTTTTAAAATCCGCCGCAACCTGCCTGGGAAAGTGAATCCGGCCCCAGGGCCCCATGCCATTCCCCCAAAAAGGGGGTGCACTTCTAAGATTTAGGGGGGTTTTATTAAAATTTGAGAAAAACCCCGTGGCGTATGAGGCGTAAATTTTGGGATTCCCAAAAAATTTCAAAATCTCTGCTTCCAGTTAAAACAGAATTTTAATCTGAAAACAAGCCCAAACTGAGGGGCAGGAATATTCAAGGGTAATGTTTTATTTTTTTTAGACTTTGCCCTTTAAAACCCAAAAGAACCCCGAAGGCCCTCAAAGCGTTTCCCAAAAAATTGGGGAATAGTGGTATGCAAGTTAGCTAGGGGTAGGAGATGTCATCTGCGCATAGTGATATTTAAATTCCCTTCTCGGAGTTGGATCCCCGAAAGTCTGGGTTATTCCGGATAGCCGCTGCCCAATTTGGGTCGATACAAAAGGACAAAGATCATGGGGACAGGGGGCAACCCCCGTCAAATGCCGTTTTTTAATTTTTAAAAAAAATTGGGGGGCTCTGCCCTGCGGGCGACAATGGCTGCAGAAGGATGAAAAGTTTTCAGGATCGGAGGACGTGTACGAAGGGGGCCCCTAAAAAACCCAATACTTTCAATACTTCAAACATAAACTTCCATTTTTAGGCGATCAAACGCCTTTTTTTCCCTGTCTAAACGAGTAGTAAGGTGGTTCCTGGCCCCCGTGTGCAAACTGAACAAATCTATCCCCCCTAGTGTTGGGCAGCCCCCTGTCTGCCAGAAAAAAAAGCCAACTTGGTCTTTATTAAAACAGTCCGGCAGGTAGCCCCGAAAGCCTTTTGCCCGTATTTTGGGAAATATTTTCAAGTCGGCATTTAGAAGGGCAATAGGTCGATAATTTGGAAAAAAATCTTGGGGATCCCGTTGGGCTTGGGGATAAGAGTTATAAAAGGGGGAAGCATGGTGGGGGAAACGCTCGCCTTTTATGAAGAGTTAAAGGGGCCGCCATAAAAGGTCCTTTCCCGTTGGGGAGGGGGGGAAGGTCTGGGGAAATACAAATAAGTGGAAACCGTCGGGTTTTGGGGCCTTTTTTTAAAAGGGAAGGTTTTAAGGGTCCCCCCTAATTCTTCAAATTTTTGGGTTGGGGGATTGAAAAGGGAAACCCCGATCCCCATCAAAAATGAGAGGGGTAGATTGCAAGGAGGACAAAAAACTTGTTAAGCCCCGCCTTTGTTCCTGCACCAAAAAAAGCCCCCGTCAGAGGTCCGGGGAAAGGTTTTTATTACTGTAATAAGATTGGGGAAAATCTGAGAGACTTTTTAGGGTCCCTATATGACCGAAAACCCCGTTGTTTTTCCTTTGAGGTATGGTTTTTTTTTCCCCCAAAATCCCTCCGGAGCAACTTTGGGCCCAAATCGTAAAGCACCCCTTTTTAGCTCGAAAATAGTATCTTGCTACTTTAAACCAGCAACTTCTCGGGTTTTAGGGAAAATTCCAGACTTTTCATTTTTTGATCGAATCTCCAAACCTCCCGGGGGTCTTCCCTGGTCGGTGCCTCCGCCAGGGAACCCCAAAGAGCCCTGAACCCCTGGAAAAGTGCATCTGTTGGGCCGCATCCTTTTTAATGCAGGTCCCCAAAAAGGAATGCACTACCCGGACCCCCCCTTTTTGTGTGCCTCCCAAAGCATTTTTGCAGGACACAGACCCAGCGTTTTTTTGGGAAATATTTTTAAACCCCCTTTAAAGGCCCCCGGCTTTTTTTTGGGTGACACTTCACTTTTCCCTCCTCCCCTTCGGGGAAAGCCTAACTTCTTTATTTTTCCCACCTATATGACACATGAGGGCTTTTTTTGCGGGACAAGATGATTTTTCAATGGTGTTATTCACTTTTTTATAAAAAATTACTGGGAAACCGCAAAAAAAATTCCAATGGGACAAATTGTGAAAAAAAAAAAAGTTTTTCGCCTGTTTGCGGGGGTTTTTTGCTTTTACGGCGTTAAATTTCGGTAAATAAAATGTGTTATTGTATTTTCAGGTTGTTAGCTTCCGGCAATCCCAAACATGTGGGGTTTTCCCTTTATTTTTTGGGGTACCGAAAAAAAAATTCCAAACTTTTTTCTTTTTTTAAAATTTGCCCCCGGGGCGCCATTTTTGCCCAATAATTTTTTTGTCTAACACCTACGGACGATTTTAGGGGGCATTTTTTGCGGGGAAATTACTTTTTACGCTAGTAGTTTGAAAAAAAGGAATAAATGGAATAAAAAAAATCAAAAAAAACGCATGCATGATTTTTTTATCATTTTTATTTTCCTTTTTTTTAGTGAAGAAAAAAACCCAAAAAAGCAAATTTTGGCGTTTGGAAAATTTTTTTTCTTTACGTTGTTCAGTGTACGGGATAAATGATGTTATTTTTTATAGATGGATTTTTCGGCCGGCAATACCAAATAGTGTAACTTTTTTTTATTTTATGATTTTATTTGTAAAATGGGGAAAAAAGGGGGTGATTTGAAATTTTTTTTACTTTTTTTTTTTTTTTTTTTTACTGAAAATTTGGGCCCCCGTGGGAAAATTTACCCCAGGTGGCGCATTGTTTAATACAACCTAAAAGATTGAAAGGCAAAGCTTTGGTGTACAAAGATGGCGGGTTTCCCCCCTTCCTGTCTGCGGACGGAATGGGGCAAACCCGCCAGGTAAGTGACGGGAGCCTCCCAAGGGTCCCCCACAATGCCCCGGTGATCGGGTCGGGGCAGCATAGCTGCGCTTATGCCGATCACCGCACCGATCAGTGTGCGGCACCGATCGGCGTTAATTCAGACGCCGCGGCCATCTTTGCCGCGGCGGCCTGATGGGTAAAACAGCGCCAGCGGGCGGAGCCACCCGCCAGCGCTGTTACTGCTGGGTGTTAGCGGCGATTTGCCGCTAACACCCGGCAGCTGTGCAGGGGGGGTCGCGGAGCGATCCCCCTGCAAAGCCCCTTAGCGGTCCTGGGACGTACTGAGACGCCCCAGGTCGTGAAGGGGTTAATGGTTTGGCGTAATTTTTCCCTGTGCTGGGGGTTTTTCAAAAGGGTCTCGTTAAGACACCAGTGGCATTTTTTCGTGCGAGTATCGCCAAAATTTTGAGAGAGCATCAGTGATGCATGGTCCGACCAGGTGATCGGGTGAATCTCTACCTTCTCCAATTGACGCAGAATAGGCGTATTCCCCCAAAAATAATCTAGACGTGAGTGGGAGCCGTGGGGGGGAGAATAGAAAGTATATGCCTTCTCAGTTGGGTGTGCTATACGCCATAAATCATACAGATCGAACCTCCGTATGCATTTCCGGACTTCCCTGGCTAGTGCACATAAGGACGGATGCAGGGTTCTACCCTGCAGCAGTAGTTTGTCCACTCTCTCGGCAAAGAACATGTTGAAGTCCCCGCCAACAAGCAGTGGGCCCTGGGAAAGGTTGAACAGTTTACTCAGAATTTTTCTCAAGAACCTGACCTGTGAGGTGTTAGGGACATATATGTTACAAAGTGTCAACGGCGTCCCCTCGTATAAACCCTTTAATATTACATAGCGACCTGCTGGATCCAATATTGACTCCTGCACCTGAAAAGGGCATTGACTAGAAAGCAAGATAGCGGTCCCAGCCTTTTTTTTTCCTGTCATGTGAGGCCTGAAAAGCTCTCGGATACAGATGCTTAACAAAGTTGAAACCGCTATCTTTGGTGAAGTGGGTTTCTCGTAAGAATACAATCTGCGCCTTAGACCTCTTAAGGTCATTCAAAAGCAGTCGCCTTTTCAAATTGGAATTCAGGCCCTTGACATTTAGTGAGTATATATCAGCCATTGTGATTAGAAAAAAGGGAGAGCCGACGTCCACTTACCCTAGCCAACTGTAAGCCGTAGACCAATGGGGCTCAACCGGGAAACAAGTATTCTTCGCAGCAGACAAACAGAGGGAAGGGGGGAAGACAAGGACAAGGACGCAGACAAAGACATAACAGATAAAAAAAAACTGTATAGAAAACATTCTCTACTGAGATTTTCACTAAGGCCTAAATCGCCTTAGAGAGGGAATTTAGGGGAGAGAAAAATGCCACCCAAGATCTTCCCCCCACTGAAACAGAGTGAGGAAGAAGGTGTAGCTAGGGACCCTCTGAACGCGAGGGCTTGAACAATCAGAAGTAGTTTCCAGAGTTAAACTGGTAGACTAGTGAGTGAGGAAAAACTCACAGGTCTCCACAAAGGGCCCGCGAGCAGCGCTACCTCAATAAACAGGGTCAACAGCAAGCTGTAAATAACATGCAAAATCTTGACCTATTTCGCTGCATTGGGGGAGATATAAAACAGAATCGTGCTTAACTAGCCTGGCACATAAGGCCCGAGCGGGTATGTTAGAGGGCAGCAAAGCGTGGAGTAATGGATAACTGATTTAGCAAATCGAACCTATGGTGGAAAGGAAAAAAAAAAAAACATCAACCATCGTCTCCTCTTGCTTCGCGCCTGGCTCCAAAGTGGGGGTGGAGACTTTAGGGGCACCACAACTTCCCAGTCTGCTATATCTGGAGGCGTGACGTTCAGGGTGGAGCAGAAGGCTTGCAAGTCCTCGAAAGACCTGAGCGTGGCGGACTTGTTGTTCCTGGAGGCATAGAGGGCGAAGGGGTATCCCCATCTATAGGCGATGCCATGTTCCTTCAGGAGAGCAAGCAGAGGGCGAAGATGTCGTCTTCTTTGCAACGTGATCCAGGACAGGTCTGGGTAGAGATGGACATTTGCCCTGCAAATTCGATTTGCTTTCGTTTCCTTGACTGTGCCATTAATTCTCTTTCACAGAAAAGTCATGTACGCAGCATACTATGTCTCGTTGTTGCTGAGACGCAGATTTAGGACGCAGTGCTCTGTGGAACCGGTCCCAATTTTATGGAGTTTGGGCGGTGGGAGACCAGAAGGTTGTTAAAGATAGCTTCAAGAACAAGTTGCAGGTTTTCTTCCCCTTCAGGCTCCGGGACCCCCCTCACCCGTATATTGTTGCGGCGCCCTCTGTTGTCAAGGTCTTCCAAGTGCTTTTGAGTGTCTCTAAGCAGGAGGGCTTGGGAGGTCACACATTGTTCCAGGTGAGTAGTGAAGCGGCACGTATCATCGTGCGCTGTCTCCAAGGAGTCGACCCTCTCAGCCACTTGAGTCAAGTCCTGGCGCAATTGCGCAATTTCCGATCTGCAGGGTTTCCTTCACTTCAGCCACTAGACGCTTGAAGTCAGCTCTTGTGGGGATATGTTTCAAATAAGTACGCCAGTCCTCTGTAGTGTCAGCTGGATCCTCTGTAAGGGACACAGGGCTCCTTATCGGAGCAGAAGAGGGAGCCTTTACCTCGTCAGTCGGCCTCTGCATCTCTGCATCAGTGTCCCCATCTGTAGTGTCCTCCTGAAATGCCGCCCAGGCTGGTTTCATAGGGACCGGGGTGCCTGGCGCCTTTTTTTGGACCCGATGTTCTCTCTGGGCTTTGGGAGGCATGTTGCAGGTTGCCAGAGCTGCGGCAGTCAGCCCTTCTGAATAATGGAGTGAGGGCAAGCTCTGAGGCACTCAACTGTGTCTGGGGGCAATCCAAGCAGGTGGATGCTCCCAGGGGATCTGGAAGGAGCTGGGTGACAGCTGGAGACAGGACTAGGTCTCCGGTGCTGCGGGGGTTAACTCCGCTATGCTGCTGCGGCTTGTTTGGCTGTGATAGCCCACTGACCTGGTCGTGTTGCAGCTGCAGGGAGGCGCAGGCCGCGCCGGTGGGAGCCGTAAAGAGATCGGTGCAGCCGGGTCAGGTCTTCGTCCGTCACGGTCACCGCCGAAGGCTTTCGCAGATGGGCGCCGGCCGCTCTCCGCCGGTAGTGGAAGCGGCGCGTCCGGCTGCTGAGAGGAGGTAAGATGGCGCCCGCCGCGTGACAGGTCGCAGGCCTCAGGTGCAGATGAGCCCAGGAAATAGTCCCCGATCCGTCTGCCTCGTACGGAATGTGGGAGGGGAGTGGATGCCGACTGTGGGGGTTTTGCCGCGCGCTTTGGGGCCAGGGTGTCGCTCGATTCTCCCCCAAGGAGGTAGCGATGCTGCGAGCTCTCATTTTAGGCGCCTTTCCCCTTGGGCTTCCGGGGTCCGCCCCCCAAAATTTTCTTACCCCCAAAACATACAAAAAAAACCCACTATGCTACTTTTTAAAATTTTCATCATATTCGCACATAAATTTTTCCAGTTGGGGAGTAACTAACAAAACGAAACGCAGTGAATTCCATGATTTCATCGAGAATCTACCATATATGAAAGAGGTTTAACCTGTGGAAATCAGAGGGTTACTCAAAGAGCGCAAAAACATTTCCAAGAAACAGAGAAATTATTACAATAAAAACCCCTGCATAATCCCATAGCCAAAAAACCCTAAAATAGGAAATTAAAAAAATTTAAAAAAAAAAGTATTTAAAAAATTTTTTTCCCATTCGAGAAAATGAGCAAAGGACCCCAACCTAGCGGATGGTTTCACTTTGTCTCATGGAGATCCCAAACAATGGGCGTCATCTTTCCCCCCAATCATTTTATCACAACCTACTTTTAAGAATTGGTTGCGGTGGGGGGCTTTAAAGGGTGCGGCTCGCAATAAGATTTTGCTAATTTATCGGGCACAAAGCATTTTTTCAGATGATTACTTTTAAATTCAAAAATATACTGTTTATATGGCTGATGCAGCATGTGAAAGCATACAAATTTTTGGTTGTCCACCAGAAAATTAAAGAGGATTTTGGAGCACACTAAGTAAAAAATACCAACTCTACACACAAAACTCTAGTCCCACTAACATTTTATAGATATCATTATCGTTTCTTTCAGTCTAGTCACTTTTGGGGGCATTAAAAATTCGCAGACCTCAGAGGTGTGACTGGATGCCTACTAAAAGACAGAGGCATACGGGGTCACAGGATTAAACAAATCCCCCAAGGTTTGAACACAAACGGGAGATAATGTTTCTTTACAAAAATATACCCCAATCATTTTTCCCCAGGAAGACCCTGTAAAACAAGTTATTATATATTTTTTCGTGTTTACGGTGCTTTAATCACATGAAGCTTTTACTTTTTTTACTTATTTGAAAACCCCTTTTTTATTTTGTGAACGGACATATTTAATTGCCTGCAGTTCGCTATACTCAAAAGGGATGGGCGCAGTCTACCCTTTTTACTATTTTATAGGGTTTTGTCCCCCGCGGGAGACTCGCGCGCATGCGCAGTGCTACTCAGGTTTTTTACCAGTTTTGGGCTCCCTTTTTCTTAGCGCGACAGACCGGAGGTATGTTCACTTCCGGCCTTGGATGGCGCCGGGACGCTTGTCCTCTGATCATCTTTCAAATTAATAAAGGGGACTACTTTATGTGATTTTATTGTTCAATATACAAGGGGCCTGCATGCCCAGTCTCTATGTAGCTATGACTAAGAGCATACCAACTGAAACGAAACGCTCAAGCTAAACCGGTGTTTCCTTTACCTGTAAACAACTTTTTCACCTGTTTTATGTGGACTTTGAAAAATTTGGGATTTTTATCTCCCTTTTCACACGTGCTGAAAAGGTTTTTTCTTTACCCTTTGCCCCCACACATGCCATACCACTGAACCAAATAAGTTTATCTTGGTCCATCAGAGCACAGGACAGGTTCCAGTAATCCATGTCCTTTACCCGTTGTCCGCAAACGTTTGCTTTTGTTCTTGTGCATCACCCTTAGAAGAGGCTTACTTTTGGGACCAGCCATGCAGACGAAGCGGGGGGTTTGGGTCACACTGACACACACCCACCCATCTGCGCAATCTGGCAGCTCTCATCACTGGACGAACGTTAGAAAATGCATAAAAATTCTTTTCGCCATAGTAAGGCCTGTTTGGGGTGGAACCGTTTTGGTAAAAGCTTCTGTCGGGCCACTTTTTGCGCACCTCCGTTTCAAGGGGTTTGGAAATTTTCTTACACCTCGGCCATTTTTATATAGACAACAATTTTTTTTTTTTCAGACCATAAAACATTTCTTTGCCTGAGTCCCATGTTGAATTCTAGGACCAGCAGCGAGAGGAAAAGCAAAACACCCCAAATGAACCCAAAAAACCGCCCCCAATCACTTTTGGGACTTTTGGATTTGGAACACTTTATTTGTGGCTTGAAAATGGAAAATTGGGCACAATTTCTAATTGTCTTAGGGGCAGTGCCATGAGTTAAAACATTATGGCTGGAGTTTTTGGGAGGGAACCAAAATTTTCATTGTGAACAACTGTACACGCTACTTTACTTTCATCAATGAGAGAGGAGAGAGAGATAGGGAGAAAGAAGACGGGGGAGAGAGAGAGAGAGAGAGAGAGAGAGTACTGAGTGGAGGGCACAGTGGATGATTTTGGAAGACCGGCTAACCCTTCACCTAATTTATTATGAACTTATTGTTTTGATATAAAAAGGGAAAACCATTTCAGGTTTGGGACGAATATTTCTTTGAGGGGGGGCCCCGGCAGCCCAAGTTAAACAAAATTCTGCTTTGGAGCCCATTGGGTCCATTTGTCCCTTTTGGGGCACAAATTAAAAGGCTCAGAAGGGGAAAACGGGTTTTTTTTTAATGGGGGGCTTTGAAAAGAACTGACCAATCGTACAATTTTGATCAGAGACACAGATTAGAATTTTTGAACCCTCCAATATTTGGATTGGGAAGAAGAAGGGGAACGTGTTTTAACAAACAGGTTCTAATACCACAGATGGGAGAAATAGGAGACCAGAAAGCTTTCACCCCACCCCCCTCAATGTCTTTTGCGTTATGAGTATTAGGGGCATTTATGAGGGCTGCAGAAAGGGTTGGTTACTTCACTTTTTGGATTGTTGGGGCCTGTTTTAGTGAAAGTGAACTGGGAGGGGCCCAAAAGCCCCTGCACTCTGCTAACCCTAGGTGGGGGGCCCCGGCCGGAACCACTGCACCTTGCAAACCCCCACAGTGTAGGGGCCCCCGGGAGCAGACGATTTCCCTGCCCCTTGCCACCCTCCCTTGGTTGGGGACCCCGGACAAAAAGGGATTTCACCAAAAAATTTTGCTAATCCTACTGTGTAGGGGGCCCTGGAGAATATGAAGAAACTACACCATGCTAACCCCTACTGTGTAGGGGAAAAATCTGGAGCAGACGGATGTCCCCCCGCACCTCTGCAACCCCCCGTTTTTGGGGGCCCTGGAGCAGAGGGATGTCACCGGTCATCTGCTAATCCACTCTGTAGGGGGGCCCTGGAGCAGACGATGTCACTGACCTCTACTAACCCACTTTTAGGGGGCCCCGAGCGACGGATGTCGTGCCCTCTGCTAACCCTATGTGTATGTGCCATAGCAGAGGTGTCCTACCCCCTAACCCCTACTGTATATGGGCCCCGGGAACAGAGGGAAATGTCCCCACCTCTGCTGCCCCGACTGTGTTGGGGGCCCCAGAAAAGACGGTGTCATTGCACCTCAAAACCCTACGGATGGGGCCAAGAGCACAGGGAGTCACTTCACCTCTGCAAAACCTACTGTGTAGGGGCCCGGAGCAGACGAATCTTTTACACCTCGCAAACCCTACTGGTAGGGGCCCCGGACAGGGGAAGTATTACCCCTGTAACCCTACCAGTATGGGGGCCCCGGAGCAGACGGATGTCCCCCCCCTCTTGCTAACCCTACTGGTAGGGGACCCGGAGCAGCGGATTCACTGCACCTCTGTAACCCTACTGTGTATGGGGCCCCGGAGCAGAGGGATGTCACTGAAACTCTGTACCCTACTAGTATGGAGCCCCAGAGAAGCAGAGTCACTGCACCCTGCTAACCCAATGCGTTTGGGGCCCCAGAGCTGACAGATTCACGCACCTCTGTTAACCCTACGGTAGGGGGCCCCGGACAGAGGGATGTCACGACCTCTCTCCCCCATTTTGTAGGGGGCCCCAGAGCAGACGATGCCCACCCCCTCTGCAACCCTTTTTTTGTATGGGGCCCCGGAGCAGAGGGAATTCCTTTGCACCTCTGCTAACCCTATTTTGAGGGACCCCCCCGGAGCAGACGGTGTCACTGCACCTCTGCTAACCCACTGCGTCTGGCCCCGGACAGAACGGCTGTCACTGACCTCTACTAACCCAAAAATGGAGGGGCCCCGGAGAAGACAGATGTCACTGACCTCTGCTAACCTTACTGTGTAGGGGGGCCCCCTGTGCGATGGATTTTTCTGCACCTCTACAAACCTTTCATTTAGGGCCCCAAGCAGATGGTGTCAATGCACATTTTTTTGTTAGTGACAATCCTCATGGCTATAACCAGATCATCATGAGACAAAGTGCACATCCAGCTGAACTCAGGGACGGGACGTGAGCTGTACGGCCTAAGGGCTGCAGTCACCAGGCCCCTCCATTTTATAGAGCATCTTAGGATGGGTGGAATAGACAAAAAGCAGGTTTTCCATCAAATCTGTAATAAAGGTTTCCAGGACCTTGTGTATCCAATTCACTAAGAATTCGGCGTTCTAGGGGAAAAGGGGGCCCTAATGAATGGCCCCTGAGAGCAGACCCGACCCAGCCTCAGAAACACTGCAAAAAGTGTCCATAATAAAAGAAGGGAATCATTCCCCTCACTTCATTTAACCCTTCACAAATTCTGACCCTTTAAAGGGTGAAAAGGATTTTCCTTTTTTTCCCCCAACTCTATTTGTGACCCCCACCCGTGGGGTAAAGGGGGATCACTAAGTGTCCTCAGATCCCGGCTGTCCAGGAAAATGTTCACCAGAGGTGACCCCAAAACCTGACCAAACCCATGGACGGCGGACCCCAAAAACCCTTGGAAAAGTCACCTCCTCACCCCCCCCCCCAATTATAACACAGATCCCGAAGAAACCTCTGAGATCTTTTCACCCCTGTTGGGCACATCTTTTGGGGTCTCCCCCTTCACGTCACTCATCCTCGGGCTCATCGCTCACTTCTTTTCTTCAGCCTCCACTTCAGTAAATAGATCTTTACCCTTATATATAGAAAATTCAGTAACAGCAGAAAAGATCAACATAAAGACCCCCAAAAATCTATGAGCCCTCTGTGACTGAGGAGGTCCACACCCCGTATACAATTTTGTATAGGCTCACTACCTGAGGATTTCCCTGGGACGTCCTCCTTCTGCTCATTCTCAACCTTAATATCAATCAATTTTCCCCCCAAAAAACAAAACCCTGAAAAAAGAGCAGGTTTTTCCATTCTGGTCATATTTAAAGGGGATTTCAGCCCCTTACCTGATGATTTCTCTGGGGCATTTCCTCTGGACAGTCCCTGGAAATACAGAGGGAAAGGGGACACTCTCTGCGGGGGTTTCTCCCATGGATCCATCTGTAGGGAGAACACAGTGAGGATACTGGCTGTGGAAAAACTGCTATGTATCAACATGTCTCCTCACCTCCAATTCCCAACGAGAAGAGAAGAAGGAAAAGAAGACCCAATTTCTGGTCCCCTCTAACACCCCACTGTGACTTATCTCCTCCCCCTTTTGATGTCAGCGGGCCGGTGACCTCCATCAAATCCTGGGACAAACCGTGTCCTCATGTACTTCCCACCCTCCTGGAGACAAGCAGCGACATCCCCACACCTTATGAAACCCCCATAAAAAAAGGATCCAATCATCCGACCATTTCCCCCTTTTTACTATAAGGTCCCACATTCCCCCCCACCTCTCTATCATCCAACCCTTATCCCCTTGTTATGTAAATGCCCAGCATTTTCCCCCCCCCCTCATCATCCAACCCATTCCCCTGTGTTTTGTTTAAGTCCCCCCATTCCCCCCCCCCCCTCATCCCAGACCCACATCCCCCTGTTTTTGAAATGTCCCAGCATTTCCCCTCACCTCACACCAGACCCCTCATCCCCCTGTTTATGTAAATGTCCCACATCCCCCCCATCACCTCATACCAGACCTCATCCCCGTTAGTATAATGCCCACATTCCCCTCACCCATCATCCAACCCCCCCCCTCATCCCCTGTTTTGTATAATGTCCCCGCATTCCCCCCCACCCATCAAACCAAACCCCTCATCCCCGTTATGAAATTCCCAGCTTCCCCCTCACCTCATCACCCGACCCATCTCCCCCCGTTTGTATAATGTCCCAGCATTCCCTCACCTCTATCACCAACCCATCATCCCCGTTTTTATAAGTCCCACATTTTCCCCCCACCTCTCATCCAGACCCCATCCCCGTTTTTGTATAATGTCCCCGCATTCCCCTCACCTCTCAACATCACACCAGACCCATCATCCCCTGTGTTAATATAAGTCTGGCTTCCCCCCCCCTCTAATCATATCCAGACCCAGATTTTCCCCCCACCTCTCCTCATCCCGACCATCCCCCGTGATATGTATAAAAGTCCCCGCATTCCCCTCACCCCTCCTCATCCAGACCCATCATCCCCTGTGTTATGATAATGTCCTAGATTCCCTCACCTTCTCATCCGACCCACATCCCTGTGTTTTTTTATAATGTCCCAGCATTCCTCTCAAACTCCAGACCCATCACCCTGTGTTATTTTAATGTCCCAATCCCCTCATCATCATCCAGACCCATATCACCTATGTTTTATTGTCCCACATTCTCCTCACCTCTCCCGTCGCAGCCAGGATCCTGGGGCAGTCAGGGCTTCTGTATCTGAATGAGGGGGAGGCTCGGGGCTCTGGGGTGTTCCTTCCTCCTGACACACGGGGGGGGCACACACTCACCAATGATTCTTCACACTGTGTAATCCCCGTGTATGGGGAGACATGATCACTGCTAGATTCAAAGAACCCCCCACCTTTCCCAATTCACCTTTTGAAAAAGAGAAGAGCGGGTCCACCCGGACATGTTGGCCCACTCAGGGCACCGCACCACCAATCAGATCCCGCACCTTGCACAAACGTCTCAGATCGCCATGCACGGTGTTCCAGGTGTGCCCGAACGGCTTGGAGAAAGTTTAAGCTACCGCAGATTTCTGCACTACAAATTCAATGCTCAGGGGCTTACCCCAAAAGGGGCCCCTTTACTGCCCAAACAAAAATATTTCACCTCCTCATTCAACACTACACAACAACCCAAAACGCCTCTTTGACCCCCTTTCCCACCCCTCCAAAGGTTTAAGTCAGGCCCCAGTCACTGACCTCGTGCTGAAGACCTGGCCCCCCATTAAAAAGACAAAAATTGAAGCTTCCGGCAAAAATCACATCACAACCCCAATTAACACCCCCCTGCCCCCCCCGCACGGCCTTAATCAAACCGCGCCCTTGCCCCAGACAGATAAGAAGTTCCAGGTTTCTCCTGTTGCGCGCCCCCCCCCCCCCTCTTACTGCCCCCATTCCCTCCCACCTTGTCCAGTCTATTTCTCCGCTGTGTCTTTCCCTTACTGCTATCTGTAACCTCTCCCCTCCCCATGGGATTTTTTCCATCTTCTTCAAACACCCCATCTAACCCCTATACAAAAAAAGCCCTCTCTGGACCCGTCCTGTGTTGCAAACTACCGACCAGTCTCAAAACCTGCCCTTCATCTCTAAACTCCTGGAACCTTGGTCTACTCTGCCTAATCCCTTATTCTCTACTAACTCTTTCTCGACCCCTGCATCAGGTTTCCGCACCCTACACCCCCGGAAATTTTAGTTTAAAGTCTCAAATGACCCCCTAACACAAAATTCGGGGTAACTATCGTTGCTGCTTCTTTTGGATCCTCGCAGCTTTTTTGACACTGTGGATCACCACCTTTCCTCACATGCTCGCGCCATTGGCCCCCAGGACACCGCTCTGGGTTGGTTTTTATCTTACCTTTGATCGTCCTTCAGGCCCATTTTTTGGTTTCTATTCCCTCCTCCTCTCTTCTGTTGGAGTTCCTCGGGGATCAGTTCTGGGTTCCTCCCCTCTTTTCATTGTACACAGCCCCCATTGGCCCAAAACCACATTGTTTGGGGCTTCCATACCATCTCTCGGATGAACCCCCAAATTTTACACCCCCTCCTGCATACTCCAGCCCTGCTACAAAAACCCATGACTGTCGGCCGCTGTCTCTGACATGTCCTCTCTCCATCTGAAAAAAAACCCTCAAAAAGACTAACTTCTTTCTTTCCGCCATCTACCAACCAACCCCCCCTGCTTTTCTGTTTCGTGTGTGGGAACCATAATTCCCCATGCAGCAGGCCCGCGTCTGGGGGGTTTTACTTAATTCTAACTGTCTTCACCCCATATATCCAATCCCTTGCCCCCTTTTTGTCACCTGCCTGAAGAACATCTCCAGAATCCCTCCATTTCTCACCCTGGAAACAACTCAAAATTCATTACTGCCTTTATTTTTTCTCTTTGACTAGTAACTCCTTCTTATCGGGTCTACCTCTTGCCCAAAAATCTCCCCTCTTCAATCTGCCAAATGGGAGCAGCCAGGCTCATCTTTCTCCCAGCCCTATACTGTGCCTCTACCCTGTGTCAGTCCTGCACTGGTTGCCCATTCAGTACAGGATACAGTATAAACTCAGCATTCTCACTCAAAAAATTTTCCACAAAAGCTGTCCCCAAACCCCCCTACATCTCCTCCCTCGTCTCTGTTACCACCCCCCCGCCCCTTGCTGCTGATATCGGTTACACTCATCAATCATCCCCAACCTCCTGCCTGTTCCCAAAATTTCACACGTGCGGCACCAATTTTCTGGGGAAAATGCTACCCCGGGGGGGATCAGGGACACTCACAAACCCTCACATTTTTTTAAAGGGCCCTTAAAACTCATCTTCGACCCACCAAAAAACCCAACTGCTATTCCCCCAAATTTTTCCTCCCTACAAAGGGGACTCCAGGCCTTATCTGATATGACGTACTGTCAGGGGGCAGGGTTCATCCTTTTTCATGTAAACCACCCCCCCATTTATGAAACATGGCCGGGCCCTTTTTAAAATTGGCACTTCTTACCGTATGTTTCACCCATACACCCCAAAAAAAATTGTAAGCTCTGACGAGAGGGGCCTCACACTTTGTTCTCATCGTAAGTACTTTTAAAGTGTAAAGTCTGTACGTTTTCCTTGAATTTGTAAAGTGCTGGGAAAATGTTTGGGGTTTTGAAATAAGTTTTTTATTTTATTATGGAGGGGCCTCCCTCCCAGTTACCAAGTAGATGATCTCCCGGGTGAGGTTAATATCCTGGGGGCCCTGAGGTCTCCCTCCCTTTTCCTCCTTGGGGGGTCATGATGAAAAGGGCCAAATTTTCTTTAGCTGTGAGAGTCCTGGACCTTTAGGAAAAATGAAAAGACGAGGGGAATGAGAGCAAATGGGGGGGATTTTCAGAGGGGCAGCCGGGCAGCGGAGGATGGAGGGGGAGGGAAAGGACTAAAAGGGGGAGGAGCAGAGAAGAGGCTGAGTAATCCAGGGGGGAGAGAGGAGGGGGAAAAGCAATGTGTGGAAATCTTACCCGTTCTACCCACGGGGGGGCTTATTTCCGGGGGGGAAAGGACGTGGTGCTCACATGGTCAATGATAGGGAAATACCCAAAGATTCCTGAATCATGGGAGGTCCTGTTGGCGTCCCCCTCATCCCCCCCTGGGTAAAGCTGTGACTCCCCCGGGCTCGTTTTACATCATACTTGGGGAGGCGCGGCCCGCAGTCACTGGGCGGCTGCTGTCAGGACGTCATCGTGTCGCCAGAGAACAATTCGTATAAAAATCCCTGCATGATACATCGTCACCCTCGTGTTCTAAGTAAAGAAGAATGAATTAAAAACCCAAAACCCGGAAAACCAAACAGCTCAAAGACCTTCACAGGGATGAAACTGCATCTCCCGTTCCTCCTAATGTAAACTTCCTAAACCCCCCCCCCCCCATACATCTCTACCTAATCCCTGTACCTCCCTCATGTCATCTCCCCCCCATCTGTCCCCCCCTCATCTCTACCCCTAACTTGATACCTCCCCATGTAATCTCCTCCATAACCTGCCCCCCCCCCCTAATCTTTACCCTAATATCCCGTACCCCCCCCCTGTAATTCCCATCCATAAACCCGTCCCCCCCTACAACTCTGCCCTAAACCCTGATATT
>JAODAL010014716.1:0-86446 GCA_025379985.1 Phyllomedusa bahiana
GGACCGGACCGCCACAACCCGTTACACCAAGAACACCACCCACCGGAACAGGGGGGTTTGAAAAAACTTTGGAAGTGCTTTTCTGCAAAGGGGATAGGATGACTGCACCGTATTAAAGGAAGGATGGATTGGGCCATGTATCGCAAGATTTTGGCCACCAACCTCCTTCCCTCAGTAAGAACATTGAGGATGGGTTGTGGCTGGGTTTTCCAGCAGGGCAATGACCCCAAACACACAGCCAGGGCAACTAAGGAGTGGCTCTGTAAGAAGTATTTCAAGGTCCTGGAGTGGCCTAGCCAGTTCCCAGACCTGAACCCAATCGAAAATCTTTTGAGGGAGCTGGAACTCAATGTAGCCCAGTGACAGCCCCGAAACCTGAAAGACCTGGAGGAGATCTGTATGGAGGAGTGGGCCAAAATCCCTGCAGCAGGGTGTGTAAACTTGGTCATGAACTACAGGAAATGTCTGACCTCTGTAATTTTAATATTAAAGGGGTTGTCTCACTACAAGGATTCCTTTTTATGTTTAAAATCTTGCAAAAACAAATCACTTTGCAATATGTGTCCATTAACAGTGTCCTACCTATCCTGAGATATCCCCTCTGGTATGGGCTGCATCAGCTCCTCAAGTCGCTATAGCTACAGACCTGTTTGATCTATCCTGATAGACTGCAAGCACTGGTTGCTATAGCTACAGACCTAGTAGAAGCCAGTAAACACGCCCCTGAATTCAAAATGAAACCAAGAAAACAGGACTGAGGTAAGATGAATCAATGTAGTGAGACAACCCTCAATCACCTGACCAAAAAGCCTTTTTGGATCCGTTTATAGATGCGTGTTTGGATCCATGTTTCGGACCCTAAACGGACCCAAACCCGCATCTAACAATGTGCAGTATGATTACATTGCTTTCAATGTAAAACACACATTGGCGTTCAGACCAGTGATCACCGATGGGTGTTTACATGCGTCTTTCTGATGGATCTTTCAGATCCGTTCAGAGAATTGTCCTGTCAATTCTTGATCCTAAAGACGCCGCAGACGCCCTATTTAAAGCTTTAGGGTGCGTTCTTGCTGCAACCAATCCACATCTAATCACGCATCTGTATGTCGGATGTGATTTACGCATCACTTATGGATGAGTTTTTCCTTAAAGGTATGTTCACTCAGTGTTTCTTTGATGCCTTTTGTGGGGTGGATAGCGCACATAATCCTCCCCAAAAAAGCGACAAAAATGGCTGTAAAACACCTTCAATTGACTCCAATATAATCTTAATTTTTTTTGAGGCTTTTCATGTGCCAGGGATTACTGAGTATAGGAAATCTGCAGGAAATCTCGAAAATTCAGCGTTGTTTCTTTCTGACAAAGTAATGATGCTATTTGCACGCTGAAACAAAATGTCATTTGAACGTATCTTACGGCGCTTTTACACACTGCGGTTTTTTTGGTGTGGTTTTCCTGTTACTGTACTGCATGGCTGTAAAACTGCCTTTATGAACAGTGAGCTCTTTTAGCTCCTTAACTTCTTAACTCCTTTTGGTGTCGGGCATTTCAGGTCGTTCGTCTGCAGCAATGCTTTTGGCGTCACTGCAGACATTGGAGTTTGCGGCACCTGGCGCCGCAGCAGCACTAGCAACTGGGCTATACTACACTGCCCTGTTCCCAGCACAGCTCCTGCAAGCACCAGCGAGCAGGGGGAACCTCCGCTCCCTGCTGCTTTAACCCTTTGATTGCCACAGTTCGTCACCGCAGCGCAATCAAAGGGTTTCCCTGCTCTGTCGGGTGATCGCGAAACACCTGGTACCCCGCCAGACCCCGGGGGCGGGGTCTAAAAAGCCAGCGAACAGGGAGACGTGTGCTCCCCCGATCATTGCCTTTCAGACTGACACAGATTACATGTTTTAGCAAATATGAATATGCAATACATTACTAAGTTATAAAAAAAAAAAAAAAAAAAAGTAAAACAGATCTCCCTTCACGGGATTTTAAAAAAGTAAAAACATAAAAAGAAAAAAAAAAAAAAAATAACAAAAGTAAATAAAAAAAAAAATAAATATTTAATAAAAAAAAATTGGCATACATTACCACAAAAAAAACCACCATATTTTGGGATCCCTACAAACTAATACCCTTTGAATTTTTCTAAAAAGTTATTAAGTGTTAGATGGAAATGGTGTAAAAAAATTAAAAAAAAAAAAAATTTTCAATTTTTTTTTAAAAAATTTTTGCAATTATTTATAAGAAAATTAAACTATTTCCCCCATAAAGTACAATCACCTGAATAAAAAAAGGCCCCAACAAGCGTCATTGAAAAAAAAAAAAAGTTACAACTGTTGAAACCCAAGAAGGCAAAAATAAAAAAAAAGTTCGGTCTTAATACTTTTTTAGGCGTTCGGGGTAAGGGTTAAAAAGTTCATTTTATCTGTCAAAAAGAAAGCCACATATGTCTATGTAAATGGATAAAGAAAACAGTTATGGTTCTTGGAATGCAAAAAATTAAGAGCTAAAAAATTATGACCGGATGTCAGGAAGAGGTTAAGCAGAATAATTGATTACTCACTTGCAACACCTTTTTTAAACGTTTAGAAATAAAAATACATATTCCATTATTCTAATATCATTCACACTAAAACGAGAAAAATCAAAAGGGGGAAAGGAATTTTTGAAAAAACATTTTTGCTATCAGGGTATATAAAATTTTTTTAGGGTTTTTAGTTTCCCTTTTTACAAAAATTTTTTAAGACACCTCCGAAACGCCCAAAGAACCTCAAGGGGGTGGTCCTACACTATTGATACACTAAAATTTCCTCTCCTGGACTCTGTTCGATTTTTATACTTCAGGATGAAGGCACCAATTATCAACCCCCCTGCACTGAACTAAGAACCTCAAACATTTTTCATATATCCTAGATAGCAGAAATTCCTTTTCAAAAATTCCTATGTCCCCTTTGATAGCTTCTCTAGTTTATAGTGTGCCACTGATATTGGAATGTGTATGTATATTACAGCGGCACCAGTGTGCACCTATGCTCTTTTTAAAAAAAAAATGTTTTTTGATGTGCAAAACCATATATTGTTTCTAGGAAAATAAAAAAGTGCTTGCTGGTAATAACGGTTCACAGCTATGCAGTGGCTGTCAACATGGCACAAGGGCTTATGGAAGGCTATGTCTACACGGGATAGAAAAAAGATCGTATTTTCAGCGGTTTTAGGATTCTAAACCAGCTGAAAATACGATTGTTCAGCCCATAGACTTTAATAGAAAAAACGGCCTGTAGTCTACAGAGATCGTTTTTTCTCTGCTACTTTTTTTTGGTACCGCGTAGTTAGCAACATGTTGTATAATACAGCAGCGCTGTGAGTTTTGCCATCGGTTTCCCATACAATCAATTATATGGGCCAACGGCAATAAAACAAGAACCGACTGCGGTTTTTGACAAAACAGTTACAAAAAACAGTCAACTTTTGGCCAGTGTTTGTCCAATGCTGTGTGGATCCAGCATAAGTGGCTCCTTTGTGAACCTGGTTATCATTTCTTTTCTTTTTCTGGGCAAATACAGTATATATTGTTATTACCACAACTAAGGCATGTGCAGAGTTTGTTATTCTGCCTAAAATATTATCCCCTCTTAATCTCCTGATGAGCACATACAATTTGGGGGAAATGCGTTGGAATATACAGTATGTAAATAAAAATAAAAAAAAACTTTATTTGTGGGGATGTTTGGAGACCTTAAAGGGGTTGTCTCACTACATTGATTCATATGACCTCAGTCCTGTTTTCTTGGTTTCATTTTGAATTCAGGGGCGTGTTTACTGGCTTCTACTAGAAGCCAGGTCTGTAGCTATAGCAACCAGTGCTGAAAGCCAATCAGGAGAGATCAAACAGGTCTGTAGCTATTGCAACCTGATGCAGCGCTGATGCAGAGCCATACAAGAGTGGATATCTAGGAATAGGTAGGACACTGTTAATGGACACATATTGCAGTGACTTGCTTTTGTAAGATCTTTAACATAAAAAGCAATCCTTGTAGTGAGACAACCCATTTAAAGGCATACGTTTTGTTTGTTTTACTCCTCTTTGGTTCCTTTTTTAGATTAAGGTATATCTGAGGTAGTCTCAAACAGTGTTGAACTGGGATGCCTAGGGCCCCCAGGTGGAGATGATTCTAGGGGAACCTCCAGTTGAGCTGTTTCTGGGCCCACCGGTGGAGTTTATTTTAGGGGCCCGCCCTAAAGCTACTGTAAATGACTGTACCTGCCTCCTCTACTCTGCCTCTTGCTTTATGCCTCTCGGTCTCTGCTTTTTTTCCTCTTCTGAGGATGTATATGCAGTTAACAAAACAACTCCAGGTCTACCATCCTCTGGGGCCCACCGGGGGTTTCCCGTATTTATCTGTGGGCCAGTCCGAGCCTGGTGTCAAATATCTATCATATTTCCTTTAGTCTCCCATGATATTTTACTGATATTTTGGACCATTATATTGCTCTATGCACTATTTTTTTATCTTGATTGATCAAAAGTTCTGTTTTATAGACTTGCGGTACTGTGATAGAGCCATGCAGTACTGGTATGTTCACACAAGTGATTCAGATGCTGAAAATTTTAGCATTGAATCAGTATCAGATCCTCATCAGAAAATCTGCACCCGTAAGGGCCCGTTTACGCGGCAATGGACAAATACCGGTTTATCCGACCGGTATTTGTCCTGTTTTAGTTCCGTCCCCACGGCCAAGGAGGGGACGGCTTTTCTTCACATTGACATGCTCATATTCCCTCCGAAAACCGGACGGAAGAATGTGCATGTAGACTATTTTTCGGGCGGCCCGCGGTTTGAAAAACCACAGAGCGGAAAACCCGTGCAATGGGGACAGACTGCACGGGTTTTCCATAGAAGCCCGGTGTGTTCCTTTGCGGCCGGTTTTTCAGACAGTTTGCAAAACTGCTAACCATCAGAAAAAACGGCCGCAAACCCGTGCCATGGGGACTTGCTCTAAGAGTTCAGACAAGGATTTGACGCTGATTTTCAGCCTCCCATATACTATAATGTGAGGCACGGAATCCCCCTCGAAGAATTGACATGTCAATTCTTCTTCAGCGCTGAAAAGAATTCAGCTCCGGGGAATCTCAGCATCGTGTAAACAGGTCGATGATTTTCCATAACAAACAATTTAAGTCGGATTGCAGTTGTATTGGATGCTCATTATGATGTAGATTCAGCGCTGAGTACAGCCAAGAATCAGCATCCAAAACCATCACATGAACATACCGGAACAGAAAAACCGCACTGTTCACACAGTATATTTGTGGGGCAAATACGTTAAAATCATAGTTCTCATTGAGTGCTGTTGCGCACTGAGCGCCTGGAGAAAGAAGTGACATGTTGGGGAAGGTGAAAGTGGATGGGGGCTGGGTCACAGCACTTTAGAAGTATGGGCTGGGCAGCGCTTACTTCTAATACAGCAGGCATATAGCGGCACACACAGTATGCACCACTATACCCCGGCTAAAGGCTGTGTGAACATACCTTATAATTATTATTATTATTTATTTTTGAGCGCCCTTGGTTCCAGGGCGCTGTACATTCGGGTTTCATACGTAACATAGGTTAAACAAGTACAAAGGTGACAAATTAATAACTAACAACTTGTACAGAAGGAGAGAGGTCCCTGCCCGCCGAGGGCTTACAATCAAAAAGGGAAAGGGTTGGGGAAGAGACAGAAGGTGAGGGGCGGACATGTTTGTGGAGGTTGTAGTAAACAGGTTATTGTAGGTTATAGGTTATCCCGAAGAGATGGGTTTTCAGGTTGCTTTTGAAGCTGGTGAAGGTGGAGGAGAGTCTAATGTGTTGGGGCAGTGAGTTCCAGAGTGTGGGGGAAGCACGAGAGTCTTGGAGACAGTTATGTGAGGAGGACACGGGAGAGCAGAGAAGAAGGTCCTATGAGGAGCAGAGATTGCGTGAGGGGTCAAGATTGAAGGTTCCGCTGATTCTGGGTGTCGGAGCAGGATCTAGGTTGTTATTAGACAACAGCATCTTTTTTGGGCATACCATGGTAGACTTGTGCAACAATTATTCTAAAGCACCGTAAAAAATACAGTGCTCTACTTTAAAGCCTCTTAATGGCCAGTGAAAAAAAACAGTCATTGAAGGATTAACTGGAAGGGTCATCCAAATTTAGAAAGTCATCATTTTTTTCCCGTTAATATTAAGCCAAGTGTGAGAAATGATACCATCCCATCCTGAATAATCCATGGACAATTGTATTGAAGTACTAAATATAATTGCAGTAGACTATTCATCAGTCGCCCTCCGATATAAAATACACTGATCTTCAATAAAATTAAAGCCAGTGAAGTGAATACCATTGGTTATCCTATGACAATGGTACCTGTTATTAGACAGCAAGTGAAAAGTCACTTCATAGGGTATGTTCACAAGGGTTGGAAATTTAGCATACTTTCTGCAGCGGAAAATCTATAGTGACCAATCCATTACAAATTGTGTGGATTTGGGTGTAGATTTGTTGTGGACTTGCTGTTGCAGATTTACGCCGGCAGTGGAAAAAACTTCCGGCAGAAAATCCGTGCAGTGTGGATTGCTGAACGGATTTTTTTATTTAAATCAATGTAAAAGTTTGACATTCGGTCTACAGAAGGTTTTCAAATCCGAAAACCGTCTGTAAAACCGACTGAAAACCCTAACGTGGAGACAAGCCCTACAGCTGTTTTGTTAGGGTATGTTCACATGGCTTATTTGGGCGCGCATTTCGCCGCATATTGCACTTTATACACGCCGAAATGCGTGCCGCAATTACACTAATCCATAGCTGTCATAGCTAGCGATGGATTACGCGTCGTCCCCCGCGCGTACAATATTATTGCATTGTACGCGTGGGGCGAGAATTGACATGTCAATTGTTCGCGGCTATTACGTTCTTTGGAAATATGCGCGTGCTTCCAAAACACTGTGTGAACATACCCTTAGCATGAGTGGGATCTACACAAAAAAAGAAAAGTGCCTGGTATTGTTATACTGACTTTCATTAGTTCATACCTGCTGAATTAAAGTTCAGCCACGGCAATTATCTAGAAATATGGGTGCAGCTGTCCCCACCTAGTGGTCTCTTCAGATATGAGATCACACCTGAGCATAATGTATGTTTACTGCCTCCAATCCGAAAAATAAACGCTACTCTCCACAGTAAAAAATAGATGTAATGTGCCTGGAGGAACTGATCAGAACAAGGGTAATGCTAAAAGAAATCTCTGGAAAAAACAGTTATAACTCCTCTAGTTGTCTTGTCTAAACTTTGATTCCTCTCTTTCCCGGTTACGTAGGTTTCTAGGAAATGTAGTTGTTACTTAGGGGATGTCTTTTGAATGTATTTTTGTGTGTATTTTTTGCATAATTTCACCCAAATACGTGTCGAAGTACGCTCCAAACAATGCACACTACAATGTAAAATGTGCGCAGTTTATCTCTGCATGGACGCTCCAGCCAGCATCAGCCGACTCTTCACTGAGAAGGCAGGGATGGATTATTACCATCCCTGGCTTCCCGATGGCTGTATATAACTATTTTGTTTCTAGTGTTTATCCAAACCTGCATTAGCGGATAATTGCCCTCTATCTATCAATTTAATTCATTTAATTGTTTTTTGGTAAAACCTGTATTGATTGAAAGTAGGAGGCACATAACTTGGTGCCCTCTTAATGGATAACCCTTTAAGCCCACTGGTTCTGAGAATCATTGGGGGTCTCAGCAGTTTAACCTCTACCAATCAGTGTTACTTACCCAGATCCAACAACCCCCTCTCCTGGGTCCAGCTGCTGGTCGCATCTAGTTGCTAGACAGCAAAATTTACCTATGCCTGCTCTAGTGACAACTTTTACTTTTAGACACAAATTTGCTAGTCCTAGCCCCGGCTCTATTCTAGTCCTCTGCAGGTTGCTTTAAATAGCCTGCAGACCTGTTTGAAAGGGATTTAACTTCTGTCTCTCCTCTTAAATTTGTTGCCTGATTCAAGTTGTCCTACTCCTGGTTCTGACCCCTGACCTTTCCTCTGACTACACCTCTGTTTGTCCTTAACTGCTTTCCTGGTGGGACCAGTCTATCACTTCCTAGGGTGTAACAGGGTTCAGATTTTGAAGGGAAAGGTTCCAGTCGGGGTCATCCTTTTTGGGATGGATTCTCAGAGGTAAGGCTATACAATTTTTGCAGTCCTTGGTGCTAAAGGGTGTTATAGGGTCAACCACCCCTTGTATTGTCTTGCATCGCTGCACATATTTGGGGCTTTAAGGGATCCCAATTTTTTTTTGTTTTTGTGTTTTGCTTTGGGAAAAGGGGTATAAGTATAGACAAAACCAACATTACTTTATACAAAAGCAAAACCCTAAAGTCAATACGATGTGAGGGCCCTGCCCCCAAGAGTTAAAATCTTTTTGGGTGTATGGGTGAGACAAGGGTGAGAAAGTGTTTGGTTTCCTAAGGGTTTGGGCCCATTTTACAATAAATAAAAGGGTATTTTATATAAAAAATGATAAACCCTCCCCCAGACCATACACCCAATACAGATAATACCTGTGATCCCCAAAAGGCAGAAGTGAACGAATGTGTTTTGAAAAAAAATTGGGGTTTCCCAAATTTGGGGGCCGGGTAGGCCCCAAAGCCCTTTGAATTAAGGTAACCCACTTTTTTTTATTGAAAATTTGTCACGGCCCATCTGTCACCCTTGGGACCGGAGACATGGCCGTCCCCCCTCTGTTCCCTTTTTGTTGTGTACTTCCCTGCCCTCCCTTCCCCTTCCTGTCTGCGCAGTCCTTGGGGGAGCGCGTGCCTCGTGGTCGGATTTTTGGGACAACACAATTTACTCCCCAAAAGACCCCCAACCCCCTGGCATAAAAAGAACCCCTTGCTCTATCCTGACATTTTTCATGATTGTCCACTGACTCCTACCTTTTTGCTTTCGCTGTCCCTGGCTGCCCCTGGACGTTAACCCTGCTATTCCTGCTGTCTTGCCTGTCTGTCTATACCCGGGTTCCTGGATTCTAAGGGGGCCCCTTAGACTCCACCCCCTGGCGTAGTCTGCTATACCATCATCTACGCTCGCGGTTGCCCAGAGGATCCACACCGAGCACCCGTCATCCACGGTGTCAGTGCATACTGAGACCGCTGGTCGTTACAGAATTTATTTATTAAATGTTAAAGGGGTTGTCTCATCTCAAAGTTTCATAGGATGCATGAATGAAATAATGCTGTTTTGCTCTGCACTTCCTGGTCAACTGTCTGTAATTAGCAAAGAGCTCAGGTATTCAGGCATTCTGTTTATCAGCCAGAAAAAATAAATTACCTTCTCTGGGGCCTGGAGAAGCTGCTGGGGGCTAATATAAACAGTAGAGTAATTAGTCTTTTTGTCTGAAAGATCAGAAAACACACAAGCCTCACTGTTCCGGCCCCTGTGGTGAAAACACTCCCTGCTATCAAAAAAGAAAAAACAGCAGGGGAGAAGGAGTACACAGGTCGGTCACTTGGGAAACTAAAAGCCCTAGAAGGGTGATAAAATCATTTGTACTCCTTAACAAAAAATATGAACAAAGAAATATATTTGGAAAACGTCTTCATTTAGTGTTCCCTACATTTTGAAAGCTACTCTTTATAGTGAGACAACCCCTTTAAGTATTAATTATTTCCATTCTCCATATTTTTGTATTGTCCTGTTGTAATTCAACCAAAAGTCATTACATCACAAGAGCACAAATCACAATAGAAGATAAATTTGCAGGAGAAATTTTACATTTTACATCATATGATCTCAGATTTTCTTTGTATGTGCCTATTGCTGCCTACCTCCTGGAGTGAATATGCCATTATCCTTGCTGAATCACAGCATTTAAATTCTCTTCTTGGCTTTAGATCCACTCAGCCATAATTACCCATGATTTATATGCAGTGACGTAGTCTGTGTCCTGAATCTACCCATCAACACAAAGTAGGTTAATAACAGTATCACTGGTCTAGAGTGTAGCTAGATAGAATGAAAATGCCAAATATCTATGAATATCAATATCTAGGATGAGAAGAAGTACAAATTACCTGGTAGTAAAAGAAAAAACAAGAAGATGAATAATTATTTCCATTTACTTAGTGCAGGGACTTCCATTCACACATAGACAAAATGAGGGCCAGATTAAGGTGGGTGGAGGTATCTTGTCAAAATATTTGGTGGTGGTCATTATTGCACCTCGTGGACCTGAACCCCATATGATGTCCTTCTCAACCTCAGTAGGAGAGGTGGTAGAATATGCATGTGGTCCCCTACAACAGTGTTTTTCATCCCTCTTGTAACAAGAGGTTACAACCAAGTACCCACCAAAGAGGCGATCAGCTCTAAATTTTAACAAAACTCACAGTGGCATCCAAGGCTATTCGGAGCCTCCGCCAGCAGTTCCTCCAGATTTGATGGGAAGAAATGTGTAGCACCCTGCATTAATTTTTGTTGGCCAAAATAAAGAAAAACCACATTGAATTGCCAATTGACTCCGTTAAAGGCCTTTTTGGTGTCAATGTTTATATTGGCACGTGTTGTTCCAAAAAGGGTTTCAAAATTTTAGGGACTGACATCCAAATTAAACTTTCCATTTCCCCCCAATTATGTTGGTTATGGTCATTAATGATAGAATTTGAAACGCAAGAATATATGAACCTCTAACGTAGACCCCAAAATGGATCCCCTTTATACACATCTCAGGCCTGTATACAAAGCCTAGACCAGACAACTTGCATACAGTCCCAAGACCAGACCTCCCTATATAAAGACACCAGATCAGTCCCCTTTATATTTACCAACTCCCCTATATGCAGACAATTACTGATGATCCAACTAGAAGTACACTTTATGACCAACTTATTATCAAAGGAGCTTCCAAACAAGTAGGGATTGTGCAAAGAGTTTTAACTTGATTATTCTAGACCACCAAAGGGATGTCGGACCGGGGGGGCCCAGGGGCCACAGTGGAGTTGACTCTAGGGGGGCCCTCAGTTTTATTTTTCCGGCTCACCAATGGAGTTTATTATAGAGACCCACCCTACAGCTACTGTAAATGACTGTACATGCCTCCTATACTCTGCATCTTGCTTTTTGCCACCATTTTGCCTCTTTTGAGGATATATACGCAGTTAAAAAACAGCTTTAGGCTTAACATGCTCAGGTGCCCATCGAGGGAGTCCCTTATTCCCTTGTGGGCCACCCTGAGCCTGCCACCAGGAGTATGACAGAAATATTATATCTAAAAATGTGTAATATTAACAAAAATTTGCTATCCCTAAAAACACGGCCCTGCTATAGCAACAGAATCTGTCTGCTGAGCCCGTGATGCGGGATACAGAAGCTGTCAAAAGTATGTAATGCATCAGAACTGTGACTCTAAGTGATTATTTGTACATCAGTACGGTGTTACTCGCAAACACTCCAAATTGGTATTGATAGCAACAACACTTTGCACCCTACAAAAATGAACCATGACACAGCTCTAACAGAGGAAAAATGTTTGCATTTCCAAGTACATTATATGACCTGAGGAACCTATGCAAGTGAATAGAGCCACCTGACCCAACAGGAACGATCGAGATGGTGGGAGGAGAACCTATGTCTATATTGTGCTATTCCAGAGCACTTTCGCCGAGCCTGTCCACAACGTCTGGGAAACGCACGCACCTAGATGTGAACAGTTCCTCTCCTAGTCTGACTATGCCTGTGTAGATCATGACCGGTTCCGGTGCGCAGGTCCAAGTCCCTGCCTTTCTGGATTCCGGGTCAGCCGGGAATTTCATGGACACTTCCCTGGTGACAAAGCTTTACCTCCCGGTGATCCGCTTCGAGAAGCCACTAGTCATCTTCTCTGTGAGCGGGGAAGTCCTGAGCAACTCCATCCAATATTGCACGGAACCTGTGTCTCTTCACGTGGTGGTGTTACACAGGGAGAAGATCACGTTCTATGTGCTTCCCTGCTCCTCTTCAGCAATTCTTTTGGGGCTGCCGTGGCTGTAGCGCCACGCCCCTATGCGGGACTGGAAAACGGGGGAAGTAACATGTTGGGGGACAAGACGGCCAGTCCTGTTGTCTTGTAGCACCTCACCCGGGGCTCCCCACTTCTCCACAGATGCCCTTAAAACCTTTGCCGAGTCTGCCTGCAGACTATCAGGACTATGCAAACGTGTTTTCCGAGAAGCAGGCGGAGACTCTTCCTCCTCATCGCCCGTACGATTGCCCCATCAACCTGTTGCCCGGTATGAGCTCTCCCCAGGGCAGGGTCTATCCGTTGTCAGTACCCGAGACCGAGACCATGTCTGCCTACATACAGGAGAACCTCAAGAAAGGCTTCATCTGCAAGTCCACCTCTCCAGCCGGAGCCAGGTTCTTCTTCGTAGAGAAAAAGGACGGCTCGCTACATCCCAGTATCGATTACCGCGGGCTCAATAAAATAACTGTAAAAAACCACTACCCGTTACTGCTAATCACAGAACTCTTCAACCGGCTTCGCGGAGCCATGATTTTTCCCAAGCTGGACTTGCGAGGGGCCTACAATCTTATTCATATCCTGGAGGGGGATGAGTGGAAGACGACATTTAACACCCGTGATGGGCATTTTGAGTATTTAGTTATGCCCTTTGGCCTGTGCAATGCTCCGGTGGTCTTCCAGGAGTTCATTTTTTTTTTGGAACAAGTTTTTATTCAGAAGTAAAGTCATAACATTTGAAGAGTGGCATTCATGCAAGTCATATAAGAAAAGAATGTGCAAAGCACCATTATTCACATAATGCAAATCACTAAGATTTTAACAATCTGTAAGACTTCATCCCCCTTTTCTGTCTTAACCTTCCCAGTTAACTACCCTCCTCTCCCCTTACAGCCCACCCCCATTCTGCCCCCCCCCTAATATGCCATTCTCCTATGCAGTGTTTTAGTCCCCGATATCTAAGTCCCCAACGTTCCTTTTAATCTCTCCACTAAATAATATTCTGTGTATTTAAACAGTTCTAGGATTGATTTAATCTCTTCTTTGTATTGTGTTGAAATAAATTGCCTCCATTTTTTCAGAAATTTTCCTGCTTCCTTGTTTTTGTTTTCCTCTGCCTCAGCTTCTCCATGTACATTGCCTTCTCAGACAATCCCGAAGCTCGCCCAAGCCCAGGTTGTAAAAGTCCACCAATGACGCAAAAGACTTTTCTTGGCCGCCAGTTAGGGTAATAATGCACCCCTTTCGATGTTATTGGGGAGCCCCCCTTCCTCAGGTCAGTGTTCCTGGTAGCAAAGTGGAACAATAGACCCTTGGATTGAGGAAATTTGATAGATTCCATACATCCTAAAAAAAGTCAATAGTTTAACGCCAAAAGCGCTGAACTTCTTCACATAGCCATATACAATGATAAAGGTTTGCCTTATCCGGGCCACACTTGGGGCAACCCCTGTATATAGCCCGAATTTTCCCCCCGTAAGGAATGTTAAATGCATATATAGATTGTGTATTAATCTGAATAGAATCTCCCGCCACTGTTCACTGAGTACTGCCTGGCGCACCAGTGTCATCCCTTTGAGGATTTTCTGGAATAACTGTGGATCCGAGAGTGCCTCCCAGCTTTCAAAGAGGTTTGTTTCCAGGTTCTCTGTATCTTTGCTGCGCAATTTTGTATAAAATCTAGAAAGATCCCCCCTGCCAAGATTTCTTTTGCATAGCTCAGAAAATTCCTCTGTCTCCCCCAGAGATTGAAGATGTGTCACCTCCGCCTTGCAAAAGCTTTCTATTTGTTTATATTGCAATATATGGTTAGTACCTAAACTATATTTCTCCTCTATTTCCTTCCATTTCAGCAGAGTCCGACAGAGATAGCACATCTCCTAGTTTTTTAATTCCCTTCTGTTTCCATTTTTCAAAGAGCTTGTTTTCTCTTCCTGATTTAAATGAGGGTGAATCCCAAAGGTGGGAAGAAATGTGAGATGTAACAGGGGTTTTTTGAACATTTTCCTGACTTGACGCCATGTTGCCAGGTACCTCAAGACCAAGCTTTGTTTGGCCTCGATTGTTTGAAATCTTCAGTGGAAAAGGGAAGAAGCTTTTAACCAGTTTAAGGGACTAGCCGCTGGGATTCTGGGGTGGTATTGGAAAATACACTTGTTCCCTCCAGCCAATCCTGCAAAAATGTCGCCACAGGCTGCTAGTTTTGTATAGCCTAAATTGGGAGCTGTGCTCCCCCCTGTAGTTTCCCCATTGTGAGTTTTTGTAGCTGATCCTGGCCCCTCTTTCCCCCCTAATGAATTTAGCAAAAACCTTCCTTAGGCTAAAATATCAGAATGACGCAGTAATAATGGGATATTTTGTAAACGGTTTAGAGTAGTCTTGCAAAGCTGACCATCTTGATTAGCTGTATCCTACCCTTGATAGAGAGAGGTAAATTCTGCCATCTTTCCAATTCCATGGATATTTTGTCTATCAGAGGAGAATAATTCAATTTGTATGTCACCGCCCCTTTGGAACCAATCCGGATACCCAAGTAAGTTAAGGAATTCACCACTTCTACTCCTCCTAGCCTATTAGGGAGGTTTCCATTATACCCTAATGGTAATAACTGGCATTTAGTTTTTTTTGTTTTTTGAATCCCGAGAATTCCCCAAATTTTGCTAACGTTTCCAGGATCCCTTCTAAATGCCGGGTCGGGTCTCTCAGAAAAAGAAGCATGTCGTCGGCAAAACATGTAAGCCGGATTTCACTAGACCCTACCTTTATGCCCTTAAAAATGTCTGAATTCAACAGATGGACAGCTAGAGGTTCTAAGGCTATGTTAAATAACATAGGTGAGAGGGGGAACCCCTGTCTTGTGCCTTTTTGGAGGTGAATTGAGGCTGAAATAAAACCCGGGGTATGAACTCTTGCTTGAGGCGTTTTTTACATTGTAGCTAGATACCTTCTAAAGTTCCCCTCAAAGCCCATCTTGTCTAAAACTATATTCAACCAATGCCAGTTCACATTGTCGAAAGCCTTTTCTGCATCTATCCCCAGTAAGGCCTGCGACAATCCTCTCTGCGTGCCCGTCTCAGCTGCATCCTGCGCTGTAAAAACCACCCTTATGTTTTTCACTGCCGATCTGCCTTTTACAAAACCCAGTTGGTGACTCCCTATTACTTTGGGTATCAGTATTGATAGCCTATTCGCCATCACCTTCGATATAATCTTAACATCCTGGTTGATTAAAGATATAGGTCTATATGATTCTGGATGTAGTGGGTCCTTACCTTTCTTATGGATCACCTTAATGTATGCGGTATCTCCTGTGGGTAGCATGGTGCTTTTTTGAATTATCTCCTCTGATACACTGAGCAAAGTAGGGGTGACCTCCTTCACTAGGACCCTATAAAAATCCCCTGACAACCCGTCTGGGCCCGGTGCTTTTCCGGTTGGTAGCCCTTTAATGACCTCTTCTATTTCCTCCTCACTGATAGCTGTGTTTAGCATCTCTTTGTCTGCCACCGTGATAGTCTGCAACTGAATATTTTAAGGAACTCCTCCCCCCCTTTAGCTGTCACAGGGAGTTTTTGGGGATATAGCTTTTTCATAATATCCAGCCAAAATCAAGTTAATCTTTTTTGGTCCTTTTTTCTATCAAGCCCACTACCATTGTTTAGACAAAAGAATTCCCGTCGGGCCCTCTACTGTTTCTAACTAATTAGCTAACAGACGACCCGATTTTGTTACCAAAAACGGAACAGGGATGCCCTCAGCCTATCCCCTAAAGGACTCTATCCTTTTCTGATGTAATTCGAATTGTTCTTGGCTGAAGTCCAATTCTTTTTGTTATCTTCACAGGGGGTAAAAAAGGGTTAATTTTGCTGGTTCCGCTGTTTGCCTTGTCAAAATTGACCCTCAGGGCTTTCTTTTTTGCTGCCATGTATGACATTATCCTCCACCTGAGCAAACCCCTTTCCCTATTCCCCAAAAAAAACCCTGGGGTTCCTGCATGGCCCGATTCTCTCCCGCATACTCCCCCCACCAACGTTTTCAGCAGTTCCTTGAATGGTCATCGCCATAAGGGCCCAGGGAACCGCCACAGAAAATCAGATCCCTTGGGGTGTAAGTCCTGTAAAATCTAGGGACCGGGGGGTGATCAGAGATAACCAGTCCCCTATTTCGATAGACTCCACCCTCCCCATCAATGAAGTATTTGCCAAAAGATAGTCTAACCTAGACCAGGACAAATGAACATGTGAAAAAGTGGGTAAATGCCTCTCTTCAGGGATTGAAGGTTCTCCATACATCTTTCAAAACCTGTCATTTCACTGAGTGAACTAATCAGGGCTCTGTTTTTCTGACCCCCCCCACCCTTCCCCTTTATTAGGCGTTTCCTGTCTTCCCGAGTCATTTCATACACAATTAAAATCGCCACCAATCAGAACGTTGTTGCCACTTTCATTTAAGATGGCTGTTCTTATCTGTTGAAAGAATTGCTTATCCGGGGCATTTGGGGCATACACATTAAACAGGACAAGACTCCCTGCTGGAGTTTCTAGATGAATTTTCATAAACCGACCCACCGTGTCCGTCTCTTGTTTTGACAATTTTACACGGAGTATTCTTGTTAATAAGCATGACCACTCCCGCTTTCCCCTGTGTTGATGCTGAACCATGGACTTCCCCCACCCAAGCTTTTTAAGAAAGGAAGAAATCTTTTTTCGAGATGAGACTCTTGGAGTAAAAACCCATGTCCAGTTTTAAATTTCTTGAGATACCTTAGAACCATCGTGCGTTTGTGGGGGGAACGTAGCACCTTAACGTTCCATGTGATCACCCGCATTGTTCACGCTACCTCTTCCCCCCTTGACCCCCTGCACTGAACCAGAGAATGGCAATAGACCCTGCCTCCCTACCCTAACTACCCGCTTTTTAAAAACTGAACAAAATCACCTTACCCCCTCCCTTTTTCATCCCTTTTCTCGCTGACTTCTCTCTTTTCGTTTCACCTTGAATGGAGGCGAAAAGAACTTCCTCCCTAACTTTTTGTCAATAACCGACATTTAACCCCTTCCCTCCCCAACTCTTGTACATGAGCCCTTGTCTGCCCATACCCTATCCAAAGGTGACTTCCCTTAGGCTCTCAGAACTAGGATAGAAAAATATACAAAATAAGCAAAAAACACATAGAAATAGACTTTCTACCCTACCAGGCCCGAATATGCCACCTTTCCCAACAGCTTTCACTCTCCCCCTGCAGCGGTCCCGCCGGGTCAGCTGATAGGGAAAAGGGGCTCCTACTTATAATGCAATTAAAACCGGGCCTAGAACCGAAACCTGAAATGTTTCCCCAGCGTTTTCCTTTCTGGAGTCCGATAATGTCCAAGCTGTTGGCGGGAGTCTCTTGTTTCCCGTGGGGCTTTGGTCTTGCTGACAAAAGCCTGGCTCCTCCGCTCCTTTTCCATTCTTGTTTCTTTCTGTTGCTCCTGACGACCTCTCTTTTGGAAGATGGTTTCCAGAGAGTCCTCTGCCTCCTCTACCGATTGGCATAGGATCGGTGTTCCTTGCTCCGGGAAGATTTTAAGTACCGCCGGGACTTGTAGGTTGAATCGGATGTGCTTCTTGAATAAGGCTGTACATACATTGGAGAACAGTTTTCTCTTCCTGGCCACCTCTATTGAGTAATCCGCGAATAAGAGGAGCTTTTTCCTTTATATGTCAGGGGCGATCTCTGGGAGCGGTACGCTTGTAGAAGTTTGGCCTTTTCAAATAGTCCAGGTATTTTACAATTACTGTCTAGTTTTCGGGTTTCGCACCCTCTCTGGGTGGGGTTCTTGGTGGTCCTATTCTGTGGGCGCGTTCTACTTTCAGAGGACCTGTCAGACCTAGAGCTTCTGGAATGTGTTTAGCGCATATGTCTTGCAAAGTCTTTTGCTGGATCGACTCACTAAGACCTGTTATCCTTAAATTGTTCCTTCTGGAACGGTTCTCTAGGTATTCCACTTTATCTTGCAGATATTCAGTCCTTTTAATCAGACGTTCCATGGTGCTTCTTGCTCCCAAAATATCATCCTCCGCCACCCCCACTCTCTCCTCTATTTCCAGTATTCTGCCTGACTGATTTTTCAGCTCTCCATGTAGTGCAGACACTGCTGAAGTCACTGCAGCTGTCACTGAAGCGGATATGGTTGCCTCAGATGAGGCTAGTATGTCTGGGGCTAGCAGCTTGGCCACTGTAACAGCCATAGCTTTGCAAGATATCTTCAGTCCAGGACTTGTCTCCTTCATTTTCTGTTCAGTAGTGGTTAACCCCTGAGATGCCATGGTCTGGTCCTGCGCAGCTGCTGGGGCGGCCTGTGGCTCTTTGTCATGCACTAATGCAGAACTCCCAGCCTGTACCTCCTGGGTGGTGTTGTCCTCCTCTGACTGGAGCTCTGGGCCCTCTGCTCCTGCTGCCGTGCTTTGCTGCTGCCCGCGCCCGCTCCTCGTGGAGCGCGGAGGGTCCGGCGCCATCTTGCTGGGCTGAGCGACGTCCTGGGCCAGCCGGTTAAGTAAGCGTGCCGGGGCTTCCCGCTGTGCTATGCGGTATGCCCTGATGTCCCGGCGCTTAACAGTGCCGCTGTACTTGCCGATATGGTGCGGGAAAGCCCGGGGGGAGACGAGCGGGGCCGGAGCTCTCACTCGCTGCTGCCGGCCATGCACGCGCCGGAACCGGAAGTCCTTCCAGGAGTTCATTAACAAAATTTTCTGGCTTCAAATGGACCTGGCTAAGTTGTCCGTCCCGTCAGTCTTCAGGCCATACAGCGCTTCTTAGGGTTTGCCAATTACTATCGCCAGTTTATTCCACACTTCTCCACAGTGGTAACTCCAATTGTGGCTCTTACTAAGAAGAATGGCAACCCGAAGCAGTGGCCACAGGTGGCCGAAGACACGTTCTCCCAGCTTAAGTCAGCATTTCCATCAGCTGTCTCGACCTGACATCGAGAAACCTTTTTTCCTGGAGGTTGATGCTTCTTCTGCGGTAGCAGGGGCAGTTCTTACCCAGCGAGACCCAAAAGGCAAGACCATCACGTGCGGGTTCTTCTCCAAAACTTTTTCCCTCTCTGAGAAGAACTACACGATTGGGGATTGCGAATTGCTGGCCATTAAACTAGCCCTTTAAGAGTGGCGCCAACTTCTGGAGGGGGATCGTCATCTGGTCACTATATACACTGACCATAAGAACCTCTCGTTCCTCCAGACAGCACAGCACCTTAACCCACGACAAGCCTGGTGGTCCCTCTTTTTCTCCCGATTCGACTTCTAGATTCATTTCCGCCCAGCTGAGAAGAACGTTAAGGCTGACGCTCTATCCTGTTCCTCCAACATCCTTGGTGAAGAATTGGCTCCTCGTCATATTATATCTCCAGAATGCTTGATTTCTGCAGCCCCTGTGGATCTCCGGCATGTACCTCCAGGAAAGACTTATGTGTGCCTTGCGCTTCGGAGTAGAGTTCTAAAGTGGTCATTGCTCTCTGGTAGCCGGCCACCCTGGGGTACGGAAGACAAGTCAGCTATTCGCTCACTACTATTGGTGGCCTGATCTTGTCAAGGACATCAAAGACTTGTCGAATCTTGCCATACTTGCAACTACAACAAGACATCCCACCTCAAGACAGTGGGTCTGCTTCAACCGTTGCCTATTCCGAATCGCCTGTGGTCCCATATTGCCATGTATTTTATTACAGATCTTCCTCCTTCTGCCGACAATACGGTCATTTGGATCATCACGGACCGTTTTTCAAAAATGTCGCACTTCGTCCCTCTGCCAGGTTTGCCTTCTGCTGCACGCCTTGCAAGTCTCTTCTTTTAGCACATATTTCGGTTGCATGGTCTTTCCCAACATATTGTTTCGGATCGTGAAGTTCAATTTGTGTCTAGATTCTGGCGGACCCTCTGTTCTCAGTTAAAGGTGAATCGGCCTACCATCCACAGACTAATGAGCAGGTGGAGAGGGTCAACCAGATCTTGGGCAATTACCTGCGCCATTTTGTTTCAGCTCAACAGGACAACTGGTCCAGCTTGTTGCCTTGGGCAGAATTTTCCTATAATTCCCTGTACTGCGAATCGGCTGGTGCCGCGCCATTCTTTGTTGTGTACGGACAACATTCCAAGACAGACAAAGTCCAGCTCACCTGAATGAATAGTCAATTGTGGAAAGCCAGCAGGAGCACGGATCTGGCTGGGAGGCACCAGCCTGTGAACTGAAGACAAAAAGGGCGCATGGATGGCGGAAAAGATCCAGCACCGTTAAATGAATAAAATAATCTTCTTTATTGTATTAAACCATTAAAATCCAGACACGACAGACAGAGTCAACGCGTTTCGGGTAAACACCCTTAATCATTACTTAAAAACAAACACTCAATTAACATATTTAAAGGAAATCAAAACCAATGACGTGTCAGAACACATATCATGTGACATGATGCAAATAACATGTAGAAAACTACAAGTCATGTAGGATACAGTAAACATCCCAAGGTTTCCAAACACGATCGAATAGGTCCAGTTGGTTGTGAGATAGAGCAGTGAGATATTCCATTCGTCTAACTTCTTGCAAACGGAGACTTAAGTCGTGCTGAGTGGGAATAGAGGCTTGTTTCCAAAATCTAGCAATAAGACATTTAGAGGCCGTCACTATGTATAGGAAGAGTCTTCCCAACCCACGACCTAGAGGGGCATAAGGGATGTTTAGAAGGAAGGTCTGTGGGGTCAGAGGGACCCTAATCTGCATAATATTACGGACCAAGGACTGAACCATTAACCAAAACGGCCGTATCCCCTCACAGTCCCAAAACACATGTTGCAAATTCGCCCCTGGATCCCCACATCTCCAGCAACAGTCCGGAATATTAGGCTTAAGTCTATGTAGGAGAGCAGGCGTGTGATACCAATACATTAATATTTTGTACTGGTTTTCTTTAGTTTGAGCAGAGAGTGATGAGCGGGCTGCCTGCTTCCAATCATTTGCCAGGTGTCTCTGGAAATAGGGGACCCCAGGTACTCTTCCCACTTAAACATATACGGGTGGCCTATTGGGGAGTCGGAGTTAGAAGCTATTAGAAGTTTATATATAGAGGATATCAAACCTTTAGATGAATGTCCTGCCCGACATATCTTTTCAAATACAGTGGGAGCAGACACTGTGGTGGATTTTAATGTCGAGGAGACGAAATGTCTAATCTGAAAGTAGGAATTAGTAGCTGAAAGGGGCAGATCATGAGCGGACCGCAACACATCAAACGTTTTCAATTTCAATGTACGATGGTCCACCAGATCCGCAAAGTAAACCAAGGCTTCAGACTCTCATCCGGGCGGCCATCCAACAGCATAGGGTGGTATATAAACGAGGTCAGTGAGGAAGCCTCCGAGCATAACCCAAATTGTTTGTGGCATCTCCTCCAGATATCCCTAGTAAGGGACATAGAATGCAATAGAGTAATATTAAATTTCTGGGAGGTGGTAGCCCACAGCAAGGAATTAGGGTGGATGGGGGCTAGCCACAACTTCTCCACCTCCATCCATCTAGAGTAAGCAAATAGTGCTGACCAAGATGGTATAGCACGCAGTTGAGCCGCCCAGTAATATTTGACGAGGTCGGGTACCGCCAGGCCCCCCTCCACCCTGCTTGCCAAAAGAACACTCCGAGATCCTATGCCTTTTTTTCCCCCAGATGAAGTGAATCAAATCCGATTGCAAAGAACGGAGAACTATCATAGGGATAGGAATGGGCAGGGTCTCATATAAATACATCAACTTAGGAAGAATGGTCATCTTAATCGCTGCTATTCGTCCAAATAAAGATAGAGCCAATTTATTCCATCTTTCCAACAGCCTATTAATATCAGTAATTAGTTTAGGAAAATTATTTTTAAAGAGAGGCATAAGCCGGCGTTAGATTGACCCTCAGATACCGCAAACATTCAGTCTGCCACTTATAATTAAAGTTGACTTTTAGGAGAGAAAGCTGATCACTAGAGATATTAATTGGCAAGGCTTCTGTTTTGGAAGTATTAATCTTATAACCTGACAAAGTCCCAAACCGGGTCAAAAGGGAATGTAGGTTAGGGAGGGAAACCATAAGATTAGTCAATGTAAGGAGGACATCATCAGCGTATAACGAGACCTTAAAATCTTGTCCCTTTAACGGGAACCCTTTAACATTATCATGTAGCCGAATTGCAGCAGCCAGAGGCTCAATACTAAGCGCAAAAAGCTTAGTATTGTAAGCAGTTGAGAGGTGGCGTGTGGGAGCCTGATGGTAGCAGTGGGGTGGGAGTAGAGACCCTGGAGTGCGCCAACAAAAGGACCGCTGATCCCAAAAGCCTCCGGCTCTCTGGAATTTAAAGTACCAGTACGCAGATAATTGGTTAATTGCCAGGCGATGTCCCTATATATAAGCAATCAGTCCAAGGGTTGGGACAGCGTATTATAAGACCGCCAAAAAGATGTAATAATAAAAATCACAATTTATTTCACATCCATAGATGAATAAACGCTTTTAGAGGCAAAATAGAGAAACATAAAAAGACATCCTCAAAAAAGTACTGACGCGTTTCAGGCACGTCCGTGCCCTTAGTCGTAGCAAATTGTTATACAAATCTGTCAGTTTAAATAGTTACACAACTCTAAAATCATTACAGACAGAAACGACTCACCTGTCAGCACAGCATTGGCGCCAATGGCAGACGGGTCCGCACACTTCCGGAACGCTCACAGCACTCGGCAAAACCGGATGCTGTCGAAATCACAAGACTTTCAAGGGTTCCTGTCCTGCGCAATGTACAAACAAGCTACGAACGGGTGCTGGAAGCATCTCCGACATGCGCAGTATATACAAGAACCCAAAACCCCACACTGACACGGGATTCTCGATGCCCGTAACTACATGTAGCACAAAGTGTTTAGCGCAATAAAGCGCAAACACAAGATGTAATGTATATATGTGCTATGCATATAATTGAATCTCATGATGGAATCAATTCTGCATATTAAATATTGACATACAGAAAAGGATTTTAAATTGTGAGAGAATTTAGAGATGTCCCTATATATTCTGGTCACTTCCCTTTAGCGGCTCTTTAGTGCGCCTAGCCTATTGAGAAGGCGTTCCTAGAAGCCTTGTCCGTGTTTCTGTGTACCGGTTATCGACCATGAACTTTCGCGGTCTGTCCTGACCTTCTAGTCTGTCCCCAACTATGAGTTTTGCCTTACGTCTTGTATCTTTCTGAACCTCGGCTGCCTCCGCAAGCAAGTCACGTCAGGGTAGCGACCTGGTGGAATCCCACCGCGGCAAGTCCATCCCGCTTTGCGGCATGCTCTGGTGAATACCGGGACCCACTTAGACTACACTCCCTGGCGTGGCCTGTACCACCACTTGCGGTAGTCCAGTGGATCCACTACTGCTGCCGTTACATGGCCCCATTAAAGTGTACATTCTGTCTAGCAAAAACCAAGCCCTCATACATCTATGTAGACCTAAAAATGAAAGAGTTACACATATTTGGTATCATCGCGTCCGAAAAAGTTCAATTTATTAAAAAATAACATAATTTATCCCGTTCGCTGAACGCCATAGAAGAATTCCAAATGGCAAAATTGCATTTTTTTATCATTTCATGTCCCCTACAAATTGGAATAAATTTAATCCAAAAAGTCTCATTTATTCCAAACTCATACCAATAGAAAGTACACTTCAGCCCACAAAATATGCACCCCATGTCAAGTCCGTAGGTGTTAGTTCAAAAAAGTTATTGGTCGCAGAAAATGCCACTGCCGCGCAAATTTCAAAAATAGAAAATGTTTGGAATTTTTTTTACGGTACCACAACATAAAGAAAACCGTACATGTTTAGTATCGCCGGATTTGTATCTGCCTGTAGAATACAGGGAACACATCATTCTTACTGAAGATTGAACGCTGTAAAAACAAAACACCCGCAAACATAGCACAAGTCCTTTTTTTCACATTTTGCCCCACTTAGAAATTTTTTTCCCAATGTATTCCATGGTAATATGAATAACGCCATTAAAAAGTAAATCTTGTCCCGCAAAATAAAAGCCTATGTCTATGTAGATGCAAAAATAAAAAAGTTATGGCTCTGGGAAAGGAGGATAAAAACGAGTGTGAGAAAAATAGGCCTCTGCGTTAGGGGGTTAATAAAATGAAAACATATTGGGCCTTATGTATGAAAACTATCTAACAATAAGACTGTCTTTGTTGCCCATAGCAGCCAGTCAAAGCTCAGCTTTCATTTCTTATACTACTCTGGAAAAAAAAAAGTGGAGCTCTGGTCGGTCCGGTTGGTTGCTATGGTCTTACTGCTGGACAGTTTTCATACATTAGGCCCATTATGTTTTCAGAGTCTTGATGTAATTTATTAAAGGGGTTTTCTAAGACTTAAAATAAGCTTTGGTAATTTCTTACTTAATAAACCAGAATGTGTCCAACTCTACTGGTTTCAGTTACCTGATCTAGAGCAGCAATTTGTCAACCTGAAATCCTGGAGACGTGGCTTTGTTTAAGATCTCCTTTACCTCCTGCGTCATCGTATGCAGCAATGCGTGACTGGTGCTGAGTAATGCCATCACGGGATTCACTTGTACTACAACATATTTAATGGGGTTTTCCAAGACTTTTAAAAACCTCCCTACCCTCTCCCACTGCGCTAAAATAGAAAATGAACCATTAGGCTATGTTTACACAGCTTAAAATGGGACATATCTCGCCCCATATTTAGCGCAGTACGGCGCGAAATACAGGGCGAGATATGTCCCATTCATTACGGTAATCCACAGTTCTCATAGAGAACTATGGATTACGCCTCCTCTCCCCGCTCGCACAATACGGCGAGCGGGGAGAGACGTGACATGTCAATTATTCAGGGCGTATATGCGCCGCTAGTAATGAACATCTATGGGGCCGGCCCTCTCGCCCCCACTCCCGAGCACACAGCGTAATTGCAGACGAAATACGTCCTGCAATTATTGCCATGTGAACATAGCCTTACTTGTCTCTGCCATCTCCACGGTTCCGGCACTGCAAGAACTCCAGTGCGACCCCAATCCTTCACTGATGAAGTCCTTTTTGATGGAGGTCTTTATAATCAGTGTGAATGGAGCACAGCCCTTAATGCATGGTAGTTTTTGTCCTATAGTGAGGCATTAAAAATCGGGTAAGCAAGCAAATTCAATTTGATCAAACTGTGCACTAAAAGCCTTTAATTTATGCTTATGAAGCATGGCAGTAATTCATTTTAAATGTTCCACTACTTCATTGTCTGTATGGGTACGTTCACACAGTGTTTTTGGATACAATTTCGGGTCCGTGTTGGATCCGAAAATCGCATCCAAAAGCGTAGCATCGATCAGATCCAATGTGCAGCTGCGTGTTTGGATGCGTGTTGGATGCAGCAGGATCGCACCCTATACTTTATTATAAGGCTCCTGTTGTGTCTTTTGGACCAAGAATTGACATGTCAATTCTTGGAATGGATTCGAGAGACGGATCTGAAAGACGCAATGTAAACACACAATGGCGATCACACATGTGAACGCCGATACGTGTTTTACATTGCAAGCAGTGTAACAACACACTGCTCATTGTCACATGCGTGTTTGGGTCCGTCTAGACAGACCCAAACATACATCTAAAAGCGTATGTTCACACGGACCCAAAACGCTGTGTGAACATACCCCATGGATTTCAGTGCCAGTGATGTGCTGCTGTAATTGGTGTTTGAGAATTTACCTTTTACAGTCACAACAGTGTGCACTAGCGTCTATACTAGGTGCAAATGGAGGTGCGGGCTAACTTGTTTTTTCCCCTCACTGATGACCTCACGTTTAAGGATCACATGATGCTGGAACCATTCTCTGGCCCCGGCGGTCAAATGTCTGCATGTACACAATGTGACCACAGGGGTCAGTGATTGGCTGCAGCATCATGTGACCCATGAACGTAATGTCATCAGTGAGGAGCTGGGGGAACTCTAGAACCGCTGGAATGGTGGAAATGGGAGAGGTAAGTATGGGTTAATTTTTTATTTTAGCACAATGGGAGGTGGTAGGGAGGGTTTTATGAGTCTTGGAAAACCCCTTAAATATGTTACATAGTTTGTAAGGCTAAAAAAAGATAGATATCCATCCAGTTCAGCCTCTTGTGCTATAGTGCTGATCAAGAGGAAGGCAAAAAACCCCATGAGGTAGAAGCCAATTGCCCTCATTTTAGGGGAACATTTCCTTCCCGACTCCAATTTGGCAGTCAGAATAAATCCCTGGATCAGCGACCCTTCTCCAGAATCCTATCCCCTATAACTTGTTATATAATTACACTCTAGAAATGCATCCTGACCCTTTTTGAACTCTGTTAGTGAATTCTCCATGACAAGTTCCTCTGGCAGAGAGTTCCACAGTCTCACCGCTCTAACAGTAAAGAATCCCTTTGTATGTTTATGTATAAACTTTCTTTCCTCTAGATGTAGAGGATGCCCCCTTGTTCCAGATACAGTCCTGGGTATCTCTTGGGAGAGATCTCTATATTTATCTCTGATATATTTATACATATTTATTATGTTCCTCTGAAGCTGTCTTTTCTCTAAACTAAATAACCCTAATTTGCTAATCTTTCTGGGTACTGTAGTCCACCTAGTCCTTTTATTATTTTTGTTGCCCATCTTTGAACCTGTTCAAGCTCTACAAAGTCTTTCCTGTGCACTGGTGCCCAAAACTGTACATAATATTCCATGTGTGGTTTGATCAGTGATTTGTATAATGAGAGAATAATGTTCTCAACATGTGCATCTATGCCCCTTTTAATGCACCCCATGATCCTTTATACCTTGGCAGCTGCTGCCTGATACTGGCTATTAAGTTTACTGTCCAATAGGATTCCAGAGTCCTTCTCCATGTCACTTTCCTGTTTTTCCATTTAACCTGTAATCATGGAATGGATTTTTCCTTCCCATGTGCATAACTTTGCATTTATCCGTGTTGAACCTCATCTGCCATTTCTCTGCCCAGGCCTCCAACTTATCGAGATCTCTTTATAATAAAACATTATCCTCTATTATGTTGATTTATTTACAGAGCTTAGTATCATCTGCAAAGATTGATATTCTACTGTGTATTCCTTTTGTAAAGTCATTAATGAATATATTAAAGAGGATAGGGCCCAATACTGACCCCTGTGGTACCCCAAGAGTAACAGGGATCCAGTCCGAGTATGTGCCATTAATCACCATCCTTTGTTTTCTATCACTGAGACAGTTACTTACCCATTTGCAAACCTTTTCCCCCAGTCCAAGCATTCTCATTTTATTTGCTAACCTTTTATGTGGCAAAGTATCAAATGCTTTAGAAAAATCTAGGTATATAACATCCAGTGCCTCACCACGATCCAGGCTAGAACTAACCTCCTCATAGAAGCTGATGAGATTAGTTTGACAGGACCGATCCTTCATAAACCCATGCTGGAACGGCGTTATACATTTATTTTCAGTGAGATACTCCAGGATAGCATCTCTTAGAAAACCTTCAAACATTTTACCTACAACAGAGGTTAAGCTTACCAGCCTATAGTTTCCTGGATCACTTTTTGACCCCTTATTGAAAATTGGCACCACATTTACTATGCGCCAATCCTTTGGGACATACCCCATTACTATATAGTCCATAACTATTAAAAATATGGGCCTGTCTAATTCTGTTGTAGTACAAGTACAGTCCATGATGGCATTACACAGCACCAGTCACGCATTGCTACACAAGAGGCAGTAGGTAAAGGAGATCTTAAAGGGGTTGTTTCACTACAAGGATTGCTTTTTATGTTAAAGATCTTGCAAAAACAACTTACCTTGCAATATGTGTCCATTAACAGTGTCTTCCCTATTCCTAGATATCCTCTCTTGTATGCAGGGCCGCCAACAGAAATTTCAGGGCCCCATACAGCTGACGCACCTGGGCCCCCCCCTGAAACCCCTGCCCCCAGCAACCCGATCGCCCCGCCCCAGCAACAAAAAAAAAACGGCCTCTAGGATATAAATGCGCCCATTTTACCACATAATACAGTATGCAAAAAAACTGTATTGTGCAGTACAACGTACCAAGAGAGTCACATATCTGTCTGTCTCACACATCTGTCAGTCTAGCATATTATAGACACAGGGCTAAGTAGCTCCATCCTTATCCCCCTTCCCCCCACATACCCAAAATCCCCCTCCCCCACAACAGTATCCCCCCCATGTTTTTCCCCCTTTACGCACCCCCCACCTTTTTAAAAAAAACACCACAAAAAGTAAAATTTAAAATTTCCCATCACAGGGTCAGGTTTTTCCTGTTCACATTCCCTTTTTCCCCCAAAAAAGCCGGGAAATAATTTTACATTGGTCCCCCCTATAAAAACCCGCGCCCTTTTTTTTTAAACCACAACACCACCCTATGGGGACCACATAGAGAGAAAACAGAAAAAAAAATTCCCCTTTAAAACTCAGGGATAATAAAGCCCAAAACTCCACCCCCGGCCCCCATATAGAGAAACCCCATGAGGTCCCGACCCCCAGCTCAGGTCACATCACATTACAGTTTAATACACACTGACCCAAAAAAAGAATAAAATAATTCCTTACTCAGGGACTCACCGAGAAAAGTCAATTTTGAGGATCGTTCTCTCCTTTTTGATCGTTCCCTTTTTTTTCCCTTTTCTTCCCCAAACCCTTTCCCCACCGCCATAATGACTTTCCCGGCCACAAAAATCCTGCAGAAATTTCACAAAAAATATCTCAGAATCCCTTTATTTTTAAAAATTTTTTTACCCCCATTTCCCCCCTCTTTTACAAACCTCCCAGGGGGGGGGAGAGCGGGGACAAGCCATAACTTAAAAGGCCTAGGTTTTTAAAGGGGGGTTTGGGGGGGGGGAGAGGGCTAGCTTGGGGGGGGGGGGGGGGGGGGGGGGGGGGGGGGGATAATGCTACAAAATAGGGGGTGCCCCCCTCTCATTTTTATTACCCCGGGAGGGAGAGAAGACCCTAGGAGGTTGGGGAAATTGCAAGGGCCCCCGGGAATTAGATAGGGCCCCCTTTTGTTTGTTTGGTGGAGGGCCCCAAAAGGGCCCCCTTTATTTTAGGTAGAGTCAGGGCCCCCTTTTTTTAGGGAAAAGTCAGGGCCCCCTTTAAAGTTTAGGTAAGTCAGGGCCCCCCTTTAAAAGATTAAAATTTGCGAGGGCCCCTGAATTTGCGGGTTTTTGGTTTTTAAAACCCGGGCCCTCCTTTTGAAAGGGTTTGGTAAAAGGGGCCCCTTAAGTTAGGGGGAGCCGGGGCCCCCTTTTTGTGTTGCTAGGGGGGGGGGGGGGGGGGGCCCCCCCCCTTTAGCGCTAAACTATCCAGGGAAAACCCCCTTTTTGATTTTGTAAATCAGACCCCCCTTTAGCGTTAAGGGAAACCCCTCAGGGCCCCCTTTAAACGTTAGGTGAGTCAGGGCCCCCTTTTTTAGGGTTTTAACTCAAAGAAAAACAAAACCTTCCCCTAACCCCTGCTAGTTAAAAACTGAAGTGAGACTAGAAAAGCAAAAATGGCCCAAAATAGGGCCCCCAAAGCTATTAAAAAAAATACCCCCGGGCAAACTGATTTGGGGGTAATCCTAAAATCTTTTCCCCTAATTTTACAAAGCTGCACCTTAAATTGACATCTATTCACATAGCAATTTCAAAAAACCAAAAAGCCCGTAAACCCTACGTTGGGGGGACAAACAATGCACAAATTAAACCCCGGGAATAACAGACCTGGTCGACACCTTCCATAAAAGAGGGGGCGACCCGCTGGTATTCTACTGGGATCCCAAACCCCAATACTGGTTGGGCAAAAAAACAAAATTTTTACATACTGGGAAAAATATCAAAAATGAGGTTTTTGGTTAACATAAAAGGCCACTATATTGTAAAGCCTCAACCTCCTTCACGGCCCCCCCATTTTTTGGGAGGTCCCCACACTTTCCCCTTTAAAAACACAAAATATACAGAAAAAGGGGAAAAAAAAAGTTTTCTCAGAAGAAAAAACCGAAACATTGGGCCCTACTTTAATCAAAAAAGCTGAAAGTGAGACTAACACAGCAAGAGGCAACAAAGGCCCCCCCCCCTATTAAAAGAAAATACCCAGGGGGCAACCCGATTGGGGGTTTAAACCTTTTATCCTCCACTAGGTGGACAGAAAGCTTCACCTTAAATTGACATCATTCACAAGCATGCAAAAAAGCCCAAAAAGGGAAAAAGTCCCCAAACGTTGGGAGACAAAACAAAGCACAAATACCCGAAGACAGTGCCCCAAAAATTTTCAGCAGAGGGGGGACTGCGGGTATTCTACGCATCCAATTCCCAGTACTTTTGGGGCAAAAAACTATTTTCAATACTGAAAAATATCAAATATGATTTTTGTTAACATAATGGCCACTATATTGAACCCTGAAAGCCTCCTTCACGGCCCTCATTTTTTTGCACCCCACATCCCTTAAAATAAAAAAATATACAGAAAAAGGGGAAAAAAATGTTTTAAACTCAAAGAAAAAACAAAACAGGGGCCATACTCACTGCTATAAAGCTGAAGTGAGACAACACGCATAGAGCAATATTGGCCCCCTGCTTTTAAAAAAAAAACCCAGGGCGCTGTTTGGGGGTAATCCAATTCCTCCACTAGGGGACAGAAACGAAAACCTTAAAATGACATAATCTACAACTAGGGCTGCTCCCCTCTCAATTAATTACCAGGGAGGAAGGGACCCCCAGGTAGGTTGGCAATGTGCAAAGGCCCCAGGTAATTAGAAGGCCCCTTTAGTTTTTAGGGGCCAGGGCCCCCTTTTTTGTTTGGTAGAGTCAGGCCCCTTTTTTGTTTTAGAGATCAGGGCCTCCTTTAATGTTAGGGTAGAGAAAAGGGGCCCCCTTTAGAGATTAGGGTTGCAGGGCCCCCGAAGTTAGGACCAGGGGGCCCTCCTTTAAGGTTAGGTACAGGGCCCCTGTAGAGTTAGGGAGCCAGGGGGGCCCCCTTTTTGCTTAGCTCCAGGGCCCCCTTTAGCGCTAGCTATCCAGGGACCCCTTTAGAGTTAGGTAGTCAGACCTCCTTTAGCGTTAGGTAGAGTCAGGGCCGCATTTAGCGTTAGGTAGAGTCAGGGCCCCCTTTAGAGTTAGGTAGCCAGGCCCCTTTAAGTTTAGTAGCCAGGGCCTTTAAGAGTTAGCCAGGGCCCCTTTCAGAGTTAGCTAGCCAGGGCCCCCTTTAGGGTTAGGTAGAGTCAGGGCCCCCCTTCAGCGTTAGGTAGTCAGGCCCCCTTTAGCATTAGGTAGAGTCACGGCCCCCTTTAGAGTAGCTAGCTCAGGCCCCCTTAGAGTTAGCTAGGCCGCCCCTTTTAGAGTTACTAGCCGGCCCTTAGGGTTAGTATAGTCAGGCCCCCTCAGCGTTAGGTAGAGTCAGGGCCCCCTTCAGCGTTAGGTAGTCAGGGCCCCCTTTATAGATAGGCAGCGTCAGGGCCCACTTTATAGATAGTCAGTGAGGGCCCCCTTTATAGATAGGCAGCGTCAGGGCCCCCTTTTTAGATAGGCAGCGTCAGGGCCCCCTTTATAGATAGGCAGCGTTAGGGCCCCCTTTATAGATAGGCAGTTAGGGCCCCTCGCTCCGGCTCCTGCCGCTCCCGGGCGCTCCGAACTGCCGCCGGCTCCTGCCGCCCTGCATAGGCGGCGCGTGATGTGATGGCACCGCGCCGCCTACGTCATTAGTAGGGGCCGGCGTCTGGCAGGCTGAAGGCCAAATGCCGTAAGCCAGGCAGAGCGGTGGGCGGAGTGCCGCGCTAGTGGCGCATGCTCCGCTGACACCGCGCAGACCCGGGAGTTGGGGACATTTGTCCCAAACTCCCGGGCCGGTCTCTGGGCGCTCGGGACGCAGGGCCCGGGCGTGCAGAGACCGGATGCGCGGCCGGGCCCTGGGGAGCGACGGCACTGCCTCCGGGGCCCCCAGCAGCTCGGGGCCTACACTGGGCCAGGCAGAGCCTGGTTTGGCGGCTGCGCCGCCGGGCCCCGCTCTGACATGGGAAATAAGGGGGCCCGCTTGCAGCGGGCCCCCTTATTCCACCGGGCCCCATACATGAGTACTGGTTGTACCCCCTGTATGGCGGCCCTGATTGTATGGGCTGCTATAGCTACAGATCTGGCTTCTACTGCAGCCTAGTAGAAGCCAGTAAACACGCCCCTGAATTCAAAATGAAACCAAGAAAACAGGACTGAGGTAAGATTAATCGATATAGTGAGACAACCCCTTTAAACAATGCCAGGTCTCCAGGATTTCAGGTTTACAAGTTGCTGCTCTACATCAGGTAACTGAAACCAATATGGTTGGACATATTCTGATTTGTTACATAAAAAATTACTAAGGATTATTTTATTAATGGGACAAAAAGTTGTTAAAAGTTTAAATAAGCTCTTGAAAATCGATTACATAACATAGTCACCCTTTGGTCACAATGCAATTTAGAGCTCACTGGGCACCTCAATTGACATAGCCTATCAGCTAAGTTTTTAAAAGGCACATGGTCGAGCCAGTATAGTCAATGACTTAACATGCAGCCTCCAAAAAATTGGAGGTAAAATTATTGTCATGGCTCACGCCAAGTGTGCCCGTGTGCTTACTTACCCCAGCCCGCATCCTGTTCTCCTCTCATGCGGTTAACTCTCTGTCCATACCTCCTGCTGGCTTCCTGCCTCAGAGTGCTCTCCCAACTTTCTCAAAGCTATCGCTCTGGGGTCTTTGTCTGTTTAATAGCTCTTCCCCCACTTTATATTTGCCAGTTTGTTGGTGCGTTTTTGTGTGGTTAATGAGCGTTACTGAGTACAACTCACGGTATTGACCTTTTGGCTTTCTTTAAGGCTGAACTCCGCCTGTCCTGACCTTCTGCCTGTGTTCTGATCACAGTGATCTTTCTTACCATGCTTGCCTTTACCACAAATGACCAGGTTGGGAGTAGCAACCTGGGAGTTCCCTGCAGCGAAGTCCAAGCCCCATTGCAGGATTAGGGGTAAAGATAAGGGTCTCTTAAGGGGACGCTAAAGTGTTTTTCAGCACAGACACTTTGTGTGGTTTTCTTACTGGTAATTTGCAAGTGCACAATTTCAACAAGTTAACAATACAACCTGTCTGAAGCGGATTTCTTTTCCTCTATTTATAAGGCTACGTCTCCACTGCACACAACAACGACTGAAAAGAGGTCCCATAGACTTGTGTAGTAAAAACGTCCTGTTGTCTTCACAGAACGTCATTTTTCTGCTCATTTTATTTGCTGGTTGTTTTTTGAAACATGTTGTAAAAAATCACTGAGCAGGGCAGAAAATCTACTATTGGAGTCAATGTAAAGCGTTGGATGTTTTTTGCAGCAATTATAATGCTTTGCATTTCTGCAAAAAAACGCACGTAAAAGCGCACCAAAAACCATGCACGAAAATGCAAAAAATACGCAAAAGGCGCCAAAAAACAGATGTTTTTTCAGCAGCTTTTGACAGACAGTGGACAAAAAACTCAGTTTTATGAACATTTTTAGGATTTGGTCTTCAGGTCAGTTTTTGGCCACTGACGTGTAGACGTAGCCTAAGGCAGAAAGACTGCGTTGATTTGAAATTGCAGTGAATGGGAAGTCTTCTGTAGGTGCTTTTGATGCTTTTTTAGGGGCATATTGGGCATGCAGTACACCCCAAAATAAGTGTCAAAAATGCTGTGTGAAGATAGCTTCTCGGTGTGGCCCTATGCCAAACTAATGGCTTACTTGTGGGATCCACAACTTGTCCAGAACAGTGGAACAGTGCATTCTAGGGAACATAGAATGTCAGTTTTATTGACAACTAATTTGTTATTTATGGCATATTATAGTAATATACCATCAATGTCATAAACAAGAAAATCCACATAACTTTCCATTCCCAACATAATTTGAAGTTGTTTAAATAATTTTTTTCATGAAACTTAGATACTTTTAAATTGATCCATCTCTTCCACTGTCTTAATGACTGTTTCAGCTTGCACACAGGTCAAATTCCTCACTGTCTTTGTTGGATGTTAGTTATGCTTTCATTATTAAAGGGGTTGCTCGCGTTGGACAATACCTTTGTGTTAGAAGGTTAACCTAACTGAGGCAGGTTTCAAATGTTGAGGTATTTTTGTAGTTAAGATGCATTAATGAAGCACATAAAAAAGCATGCATTTATAATTCACTCAAATTTGATAAGGATTTCACCTACGTGTTCCAAATTTGAGTTCATTTAAAAAACACAAGCTTACCTGCAAACCTACCTTGCTGCCTGTAGCTGTGTCACTTGGCTTGTGCCCTGGATAAAACAGCTGCTGAACCAAACCTGACCTGACTGGCACTTTGCCTTACTGGGCAGACTCCCAATTGGCCCCGCACACATGCAAGTTTTCTAAACTGTATGTGCGTCCGAAGGGTTTACAGTGGGATAGGGAAGATTACGGTGGCCCCACCATTGACTCCTGTGTGCCATGTCAGTGAGTGGGGACTTGCAGCATGAAATAATTTTATCACGCTACCAGCCCGTCTGCCTCATCTAGACTGTAAAACCCTAGGTACTCTACCTTAGGCTTAGCGGCCTATGAATCTCATCACAACACAGTCACTTGACTCAAACTGTAAGAGAGATACATTCCGTGGTAGAATGGGGAGAAGGGTCACCTGTATAACTACCTACTGAGGGGCTTCTATATACCTACCTACTGAGGAGAGCTCCTATATCTCTACCTATTGGGGGCACCGATATACCTACCTACCGGGGGACATTTATATACCTACAAACTGGGGGCACTTATATCCCATCCTACTAAGGGGTCACCTATATACATATTTCTGGGGCCACCTATATCTCTACCTACTCGGGGAACCTATATACCTACCGGAGGACATTTATATACCTACCAACTGGAGGCACTTATATCCCATCCTACTGAGGGAGCACCTTTTCTTCCTAGGGGCACCTTTATACCTACCTGCTGAGGGGGAACGTATATACCTACCGAAGGTGCACCTATATTTCTGTCTACTGAGGGGGCATTTATATACCAACCTACTGGGGGCACTTATAGCCCTATCAACTGAGGGGACAACTATATCCCTACCTACTAAGAGGACACCTATATACCGTATAAACTCGAGTATAAGCCGAGTTTCGGCATCCGGGTGCTGCCACGGCCCGGGTGCCGGCAGGGAACTCAGTTTGTAACACCCTCTGGCGCAATACAGCTGACTCTCAGCAGCCCACAGTGGCCGGGCGCTCAGCCCAGGCGCTGTCGGCAATTTCTTCAGCTGAAGATACCACTGCGAACCAGAGAGCAAGCGCTTCCTGCTCCGCAGAGCACTGCTTGCAGCCTTCCGGAGTATCCAGCACAGGCGCTGCCTGATGACATCACGCTCTCTGCGCCGGCAAGAAATCAAGACAGAGAGCCTTGGAGTCAGAGCAGCAGGGGAGAGGTAAGTACTTGTATTGTCACGTCAAGGGAGGTGCAGTGAGCCCTGACTGGAACCCAGCCCACTGTCCCTGCCTGCTTGACGTGCTGCCCTAGGGGGCAGAGGGCAACGGGGCGACAGCCCCCTTGCGCTGCAAAAGTGCTGGGCTGTCAGGAGGAAAAAAGGGTCAGACAGCCCGGTCAATACCAAATAGGAACGCCAAAGCCACAAACAAACCAGAGGGATAAACGTAAACAAGCCGGGGCCCAAAAGCCAAACGGAGCGAGGTACAAGATCAGAAGACAGGCCGGGGTCAGGAGAACAAGCGGAGGTCAGTACACAGGTAACCCAAAACAAAATAGCACAGGTAATAGGCAGCCAGGAAAATAACACAGGCGCTGGACTCAGCCTTCAGGAGTTTAAAATGGATTCCCGGGATACCGCCCCTGTAGCTGATTGGAGCGGCCTCCGGGACCTCTCATTGGCTGGGTGTCTGTCACTCACAGAGCTGCCAGCAGCAAGAGTAACAGGGTGGGGTTCAAAACACTGCGCAGCCTGTAGATCCCTGCAGCCTGAGTGCAGCCTAGCCCTGACAGTACCCCCTTTTTTAGGGGGGGCCCATGGACCCTTCCCTGGTCTGGGTTTGTCCGGTTTGAGACTCATGGAATTCCCTCACCAGGCGATCAGCATTAAATGGATTTCCCCGGGAAAACCCATGATCTCTCCTCAGGAACCATACCCCTTCCAATGGCCCAGGTACTGTAGAGACCTTTGGACCATACAGAAATCCAAAATACGGGTGACTTCATATTCTAACTCCCCCTCTATGGAAACTGGATAAGGAGGCCTAGAGGGCGGAGTAACAGGCTGAATATACCTCTTAAGAAGTGAACGATGGAACACATTATGTATACGGAGAGAAAGGGTAATTTCAGGCGATATGCCCCCGGGATTAACCACCTCCTAACCACATACGGACCTACAAATCATGGCGCGAGTTTACCAGAGGGAACTTTTAAGCGCAGATTTCGGGTGGATAACCATACTTTATCCCCAACCGCAAACCTCTAGAACAAATACGCCGTTTATCAAACTTTTCTTCGGGATGTTCTGGGCATGAACCAAGTTCTTCTAAACTTGGGCCCCAGACTGTGCACAGATCTTTAATGTTAAAAATCCACCCCGCTGTGATCAGACTTAGCACAGGAAAATGACCATGTCTTGGGGGGAAAACCAAAATTTACAGTAAAATGGTGAGGTCCCGGGACGAGCTACTTCCTATTATTAATGGCAAATTCAACCAACGGTAAGTATTTTACCCAGTCTAGCTGCTGATCAGATACATAACAATGTAGTTTTTGTGTTACCATTTGATTTATCCTCTCAGTCTGCCCATTAGTCTCTGGATGGAAGGCAGAAGAGAAGGACAGGGTGATACCCAGAGCCTTGCAAAGGGCTCTCCAAAAACAAGAAAAAAACTGAACCCCTCTGTTAGAAACAATATTCCCGGTAAACCATGCAGTTTGACAATAAGGTTTGAGAAAAAGTCAGCAAGTTTTTTTGGACGACGGAACCCCCTTAGGGGAACCAGATGGCACATCTTACGAAATACCCACAACCACCCAAAAATAACTGACTTGCCGTCAGAGATAGGAAGGTCAGTTCAGGGAAATCCATGGAGAAGTGGTTCCCACGACTTTCAGGTACAGGTAGAGGGCTAGTTCACCAGGAGACGATTCTGGGAACCTTAGCCCGAGCGCAACAAGATGCCACATGGGCCTGAACATCACGAGGCAATGACGACCACCAGAAAATACGAGAATAAGCCTTTTGTGCCAGACACTCAGGATGTCCAGATAACACGAAATCATGAAATTCTTTTAATACTCGTAACTGGAACTGAGTGGGACAAAGACCTTCGAAACAGGACAATTAGCAGTCTCATATCCGGGTGGGACTTAATCTCAGTGCTAAATCAGGGAAATAGCTGAGACAAAAATCCCCTTTGGGGCAAAATAGGTGCCGGATCCCCCTGGGATGTGTGGCTGGCACAGAAGCTTCTAGATAGAGCATCAGCCTTCACATTTTTCGAACCAGGTCGGTAGGTAACAACAAAGTTGAAACGCGTAAAAAAAACAATGCCCAGCGTGGCTGGCGTGGATTCAACCTTTTAGCACTCTCTAAAAAGGTGAGGTTCTTATGATCCTTTTAGGCCCGGGTGACTTGATGCTGGGCACCTTCGAGGAAGTGGCGCCATTCCTCACAGGCCCACTTAATAGCCAATAGCTCCCGATTCCCAACGTCATAATTTCTTTCAGCTGAGGAAAATTTACGTGAGAAAAAGGCACAAGGACGAAGGTTAGTCATAGCGGCAGACCCCTGAGACAAGACCGCCCCTGCGCCAAACTCGGAAGCATCAACCTCAACGACAAAGGGTTTGCTATGATCAGCTTGAATCAATACAGGAGCTGATACAAATCACTGTTTAAGCTTCTCAAATGCTTCAATGGCCTCAGGTTGCCAATTACTGAACTTCGCCCCCTTCTTGGTCATGTCAGTCAACGGCCGAACAAAACAGAAAAATTACGTATAAATTTACATAATAATTAGCAAACGCTAGAACCGCTGCAGGCCTTCAGAGATGAAGGTGACCCAATCGAGAATAGCCTGAATTTTACCGGGTCCATACAAATGAGTTAGGAGTCAGGATGTACCCAAGAAAAGGAAACCTCTGCACCCCGAAAACACATTTTTTAAGTTGACAAACAAACTATTTTCTTCAGAATTTGCAATACCTGTCGTACGTGTTAAATGTGGGACGACCAATCCTCCGAATAGATTAAAAATGTCATCCAGGAAAACGACCATAAAAACAACCAATGAGTTCACGGAAAAACATCATTAACCAGATTCAGGAACACCGCGGAGCATTACACAACCCGAACGGCATCACCAGATACTCAAAATGACCTTCAGGAGTGTTAAACGCGTTTTTCCACTCATCCCCTTCTCAGATACGGATGAGGTTATAGGCCCCTCTAAGGTCCAACTTTCAAACCACTTTGCTCCCTGGATTTTTATTGAACAATCAGGATCAAGGGGAGCGGGTATTGGTTTTTACTGTAATTTTATTTAGTTCACAGTAAACTATACATGGATGGAGGCCTCCATCCTTTTTTCCTACAAAAAAAAAACCCTGCACCCATGGGAGACACTGAAGTCGGATATGCCCCTTCTGTAAGCTTCTGCAATATATTGTTTGATTGCTAGTCTTTCTGGACCAGACAGATTATAATCCCCCCCTTGGGAAACCTTACTCCGGGTAATAGGTCAATGGCACAGTCGTAAGATCTATGAGGGGGTAGTATCTCTGACTGTTTCTGAGAAAATACTGCAGCAAAGTCACGAATGAAAACAGGAATCTGCTCCAACTCAGTATTGCCCAGCATGGTAAGGAAACATCTGTCAACACACCGTTGTCCGCACTTGACTAGTTCACCTGAATTCCAGTCAAAAACTGGGTTAAAATTTCTGAAGCCAGGGTAGCCCAAAACCACATCAGCGGGCAGCCCCTCCATGATAAAAGAATACACCCCTTTTTAATATGTATGGATCCAACCACCATCTCCAGCTCAGGAGTACAATGTTGGTTGTGCGCTGAGCTAGTGGGGTGGAGTCAAAAGCCACAACCTGCAGAGAATCAGATAGCGGTCTCCAAGGGAGCCCAGACGTTTGGCGAAAGACCATCAACAAAATTTGAAGCTGATCCAGAATCCACAAACGCACTCCCAGACCCAGACAGCGACAAGTATGAAATCTTAACTGGTAGTAACAACTTTTTAGATACAATAGGAAATACCTGCTCGCCTAGGTGATCTTCCTGCCAATCACCTAGGCGCTGGAGTTTTCCGACCTGGTCTTCCTCTTGGAGCACTCCCTGATGCCGTGTCCATCTTTGCCCAAAAGTAAAAAGCATAATCCCCGGGTACGACTAGAAGTCCTACGGGCCCTTGCAGCCGTAGCAGAAGAAAGCCCCCACTTGCATGGGCTCCTCTGGGGTTTTTATCGGGGAAACCATGGCGTAGAGTGACTATGGGTGAACCACTGGGATAGTAGCCTTCTCTCGACGTCTCTCCTAAAACGTCTGTCCAGACGAACGCTAATTCCATAGCCTTATCTAAAGCACCCAGGGTAGGGTAAAACCACCAATAAATCCTTCACATGGTCAGCTAACCCTAATCTAAACTGGCATCTGAGAGCCGGGTCGTTCCACCCAGACGGAACGCACCAGCGCCGAAATTCGGAGCAATACTCCTCCACAGTCTTTTTAAACCCCGCCTCAAAGTGGTCAGCTGAGACTCCGGGTACAGCTTCTCTATCCGGGTCATCAAAGAGTACCCCTAAGGCAGCAAAGAAACCTATCCACCGAAGACAGTTCTGGCGAATCAGGGGGTAAACAGAATGCCCACTCCTGGGGGGACCCTGAAGTAAGGAAATAACAAATTTCCCCCTCTTTTTCCCTCATTGCCCGAGGTACATGGCGGAGCCCCAAAATACAGGCGACATCCCTCTCTAAATGCCAAAAAGGCCCTCCTGTTTGCCTGAGAACCTGTCAGGCAACTGGGTAAGGGGCCCACAGGAGGGGCGGGTAGTGCAGGGGCACTCTGACTTGGGGTAGCCTCCTGTTGTTCTACTCTCAGCGCCAGATCCTGGACTAGCTGGGTTAGCCCCTGCATCTGCTCTACCAGAGCTGTCATGGGGTTCATAGTGAGGATAGAGCAATAACGGTTTTGGCCTGTGATAATGTCCCGTCAAGGGAGGTGCAGTGAGCCCTGACTGGAACCCAGACCACTGTCCCTGCCTGCTTGACGTGCTGCCCTAGGCGGCAGATGGCAACTGGGCGACAGTCCCTGCGCTGCTAAAGTGCTGGGGTTGTCAGGAGGAAGAAAGGTCAGACAGTCCGGGTCAATACCAAATAGGAACGTCAAAGCCACAAATCAGAACCAGAGGGATAATCGTAAACAAGCCGGGGTCAAAAGCCAAACGGGAGCGAGGTACAAGATCAGAAGACAAGCCGGGGTCAGGAGAACAAGCTGAGGTCAGGTACACAGGTAAGCAGAACAAAATAGCACAGGTAATAGGCAGCCAGGAAAATATCACAGGCGCTGGACTCAGCCTTCAGGGAGTTTAAATGGGATTCCCGGATACCGCCCCTGTAGCTGATTGGAGCGGCCTCCGGGACCTCCCATTGGCTGGGCGTCTGTCACTCACAGAGCTGCCAGCAGCAAGAGTAACAGGGTGGGGTTGCAAATCAGCTGCTGCAGCCTGTAGATCCCTGCAGTCTGAGTGCAGCCTAGCCCTGACATGTATTTTTTATTTTTTTTAAAAACCCTTCCTATACCTGCCTATTGGGGATATATACCTGCCTATGGGGGACATATACGTGCCTATACCTGCTTTGGTGTACATATACTTGCCTATAACTACCTATACCTGCCTATATCTGCCTATGGGGGACATTAAACTTCCTATACCTGCCTATGGGGGACATTAAACTGCCTATACCTGCCTATGGGGGACATTAAACTGCCTATATCTGCCTATGGGGAACATTAAACTGTCTATACCTGCCTATGGGGTACATATACCTGTCTATGGGGACATATACCTGCCTACATCTGCCTATGGAGGACATATACCTGCCTATGGGGGACATATACCTGCCTATATCTGCCTATGGGGAACATTAAACTGCCTATACCTGCGTATGGGGGACATATACCTGCCTAAGGGGGACATATACCTGCCTATGGGGGGACATTAAACTGCCTATACTTGCATATGCATGCCTATGGGGGACAATAAACTGCCTATACCTGCCTAAATCTGCCTATGGAGGACATTAAACTGCCTATATCTCCTATGTAATTTTATTGGTATCCATTTTTATTTTTGAAATTTACCAGTAGCCGCTGCATTTTCCACCCTAGGCTTATACTCAAGTCAATAAGTTTTCCCTGTTTTTTGTGGCAAAAGTAGATGACTGGCTTATACTCGAGTATATAAGGTAGCTACCTAGTGGTTGCACCTTTATACCTATCTACTGACGGGACCTATATCCCTACCTACTGAGGGCATTTTTATCCCTACCTACGGAGAAGGCACCTATACACCTATCTAGCAGTAGCAGTATGACAGTAATACATATGGTATACTGCATATGCTTCATGTATAGGTATATTATTTGGTGACTGCATTATTTAGCGGTATCACACTATCATACATGGATGAGCACTTTTGAAGAAGCAAATTTGTCAGTGCTGGCTTTCATTTTACAGTATACTGCTAAGTGTCAGACTGTTATTAGGTCTGGTGGCTAAAGTGAGAACTGCAGGATTTAAGAATTTTAAAAAATATTGAAACTGATATGGGAAATAAAATAACCAAAAATTCTTCAAAAATGTGTTTAACATAAAAACCTGAGTTAATCTCCCTTCGAGATTCGATACTTTTCTGAGTAACTGTTTTGCACTTTTGACTTTCAAAGTTAAATCTAACCCAAGTTCATGAACTTTGAAGAAAATCTCCCAAACAATGACTTTAACCCTGTTAGGGTATTTTATGGGGTTATACCGGTCCAGCAACATGGTGCTGTTGTCTGACGTCCGGTCCAACACTTCTTGCTACTTCAACACGGGCCCAATGCTGCTGTAACTGGAAGTGATGTCCAACGTCACTTCCTATTAATTCAACATAGGACTAATATTATGACAACTGGAAGTGACACTGGATGTCCTGTTCAATGTTACTTCCTGTTACATCAGCATAAGCCCGATATCATGGCAATTGGAAGTGACGTCGGACTCCCTATATGACATCACTTCCTGTTACTTTTACATAGGCTCAATGTTAACACAAAAAGGAAGACTCTAAGAAAGTACATTTGGCTAGGTATTCAAAAAAAAGGAAGGATACCTCCAATGTATTCAACAGGTAATGTCACTCAAAATCATATACTAAACAAGAAACAACAGAGGACTTAATACCCAACATAATATAAAAAGTATAACTTTATTCATTATAAAATTAAAAACCCCAACATTTTTTTTAACAAAAACACATAAACATATAAATCGCTATTAAATATGGACGACAAACTAACAAAATAGCAGGAAGCAAACAGATGTAGCTAGTAGTAACTAGTATCCAATATCAGTTTCTATTTGATATCTCTCAAGATCCTTATGTACATATAAGCAAATAACGTTAAATCATGTAACAGAGATAATATCAACATTATGTAACAAGTAAAAGTCAATTACCCATAATGTCAAGCTCAGCACCTGCTTGCACCTGCGCCCCGACGTACGTTTCACCACTGCTTCCTCAGGGGGTGTGTCTATATGTCACTATAATCTCATATATATACTCCCCTCTAACCAGACACATGAAATGAACTAACCAATGGATATATCAGCGTTATATAAATAACACCAAAAAAAAAAAAATACAGACAAAATACAATAGGGAATCATGCACAAGGTGATTTATATATAAATCAACAGAAAACACCTTAAAACTATTATAAAACTTCAGTTAAATGTATAAAAAGAATACACCGTCCTAATCATGGTACTGCGCATGCGCAGTAAAAAATCTGCCACACACTGCCGTAATGATAGAAATACAATCATACAACACCAGGATATCATCTGAAGCGCTAATAGAACCACATATGCTCATGGGCGTAACTACCGGGGTAGCAGACGTAGTAGATGCCCAGGGCAGCAAATAACACGTCTGCTACTCCGGTAGTTCGGCTCCTGCGCCCGCCGGCAGTGATCTAGTACATACGAACGCCCGGGCCCTCCAGCCTGAGCGCTCAAAGGCAGGACTGGCCGGTATTAGCGGCTCCACTCTGCTAATCAGCATGCACCGGCCCACAGTGCTGACCTGGGCTGCGCAATGACTTCACATCATCGCGCAGCCCATGCCGAGCACAGACTGCCCGGGAGCAGAACTGCGAGGGAGCGAGAGACAGGTAAGTGATTTCTTATTTTTTTAAATATTAATGAAGCCCCCTGCCTGCCTATATATTGGCCCCTATAGCCCTGCCTGCCTATATCTAGCCACTATAGCCCTGCCTGCCTATATCTAGCTCCTAAAGCCACGCCTGCCTGTATATTGGGCCCTATAGCCCTGCCTGCCTATATATTAGCCCCTTATAGCCCTACCTGCTAATATCTAGCCCCGATAGCCCTGACTTCCTATATATATGACCCCTATAACTCTGCCTGCCTATATCTAGCCCCTATAGCCCTGCCTGCCTATATATATATGCCCTACCTATATATATGGCCCCTATAAACTTTCCTAAGTCCTGCCTATATATATGCCCCCTATAGCCTACCCTATGCCCTACCTATATATATGGCCCCTATAAACTTTCCTAAGTCCTGCCTATATATATGGCCCATATAGCCTACCCTATGCACTGCCTGCCTATACAGAGCCCCCAGGGCCGGGACAACGGGTAGGCAGAGGAAGGCGATCGCCTAGGGCGCCTACCTCTGCCTGTCCCTAAGGGACGCAGGCAGGGGCCTCGAACCTCCCGGGCTCCAGGCCGCTGCCGTGGGCCTGGAGCACCGACTGGCCCTTCAGCTGCATGTGCGTCCGCAGGATGCACATGCAGCTGCGGGCTTCTGCGGAGCAGAGAGCGAGCGCTTCCTGCTCCGCAGACAGTGTCGACCAACACAGCGGGGCCGCCGGGCCTCTTAGCACCGAGGACCCGCCGCGGCCCCGTGCGGCTCAGCTGGCTGCGTCGCGATGAAGTGAGTCATCGCCCGCTCCCTGTCCTCGGGCGCCAGCCCAAAAGGGCTGGCCCGGGGAGCTTCCGGGGGCGTCCCGTGCTGGAGGCGGGCCAAAAAGGGGGAACTCCCGGGGGGAAAAGGGAAAAAGGGTAAGTATTAATTTTTTTTTACCGAGGTCCCCCTATTCTAATACCTCCCTGAGACCCTATATTCCTCCCTGAGCCCCTGAAACCCCTGCCTGAGCCCCTATTATGCCTGCCTACCCCCTGTATACACCTGCCTGGCCCCTATATATGCCTCCCTAGCCCCTATATCTATATCCCTTCCTGACCCCTATTAAAAATGCCTGGGCTCCTATATCGATCCCCCGCCTAAACCCCCTATATTATTGCCTCCCTGAGCCCCTATTCTATATACCCCTGACCCCCTAATAAAAAATGCCTAAACCCCTATTCTATATCCCTGCCTGACCCCTAATACATTCCTGACCCCAACCTATAACCTTGCCTGAGCCCCATCTCATACACCCCTGACCCCTACCCTTATATCCTGCCTGTGTCCCCCTATATACCTTGCCTAGCCCCTATAACACCGCCTGACCCCCTATTCTAAACCCTGCCTGTGTCCCCCTGATACTCCCGAGTGCCCCTATTTTTATATACCTCCCTTCAAAGGGGGACTATATATACCGCCTGATGATGAGACATATAAATATAAAAAATATATATAATTTTATATAAATATATATATATAAATATATATATATATAAAAACTTGCCTACTGAGAGGGAATACACCCATATAAAAAATTTTTGGGCACCCCTTTTAATCTATCTTTTTTTATTTTTAAAATATTTGGTGTTTGCAAGTTTTTTAAATTTTGATATTCAATAACTGATGGACACAGTATATTTCCGGTTGAAATGAGGTTTTTTGACAACAGAAAATGTGCAATATGCTTTAAACCAAAAATTTGGGCCCGGGCAAAGATGGGCCCCCCAACAAAAAAGTAAAATTATATTTTGCAAAAATAACACCCTAGTGCTTCCTTAGTTTTTAATCATTTCCTGGACCTGATGAAGGTATTTTTGCCCAAATTCCTCTTTACAAAACAATTCAAGTTCAGTTAAGTTTGATGTCGCCGAGCAGGCACCCCCTTTAAAAAGTACCCCCAAAATGTTAAAATATATTCAGGTCGGGGGACTGGATGGCCACCAAACTTTTAATTGTTCCTCTGCATGAATGCCTGAGAAATTTTGGGTGGTTTGGGATCATTGTCTTGCGAAATACCCCCAAACCCCCGGCGTAATTAAAAATTCATCATGATTCTTGTCATTTTTCTAAAAAATCGCTGATTGGTTTTGAATCCATGCGACCCTAATTTTAAAAGATTCCCGGTGCCGGCAGGGCCACACAGCCCCAAAGCATGGGGAACCTCCACCAAATTTTACAGTGGGTAGAAATGTTTTTTTGGAACTGTGTTTTTGGGACGCCATCAAAAACCCCTTTTTTTTGTATGACCAAACAACTCAATCTTTGTTTCATCAGTCCACAGGACTTCTTCCAAAATGAAGCTGGCTTGTCCAAATGTGTTTTTTTGCATACCTCAGGGACCGCTTGTGGCGGCTTTCAGAAAAGTTTCTTTGTCACCTCCTATACAGCTTTTTTTGGCAAAGTGTGCTGATTTTACCATGCACAGGAACCACCCCAAAAGATGATGCTGCAGTCTTTGGAGGGGGTCTGTGGATTGTCCTTGCTGTTTCAAAATTTTTTTCTCTCCCTTTTTCTGATATTTTTTTGGGCCGTCTTCTGGGCTTAACAAAATGCCCGTGGTCTTCCCTTTCCTTACTTGGCCCACATGGAAACTGACCGGTTCAATCTCTGAACAACTTTTTTTTCCCCCCCGAAACAAACTAGTTGAACAATTTTTTGTTTTCGACATTTAGAGTTGTTTTTGGAGCCCATGATGCCATCTTTTACAGGAGATTCAAAAAGGAGAACACTTTTCAAATTTGGCCACCTTAAATACCTTTTCTCATATTGGGTACACCCTGGCTATGAAGTTTAAAACTCAGTGGGTTACAAAAACCCAAAGTTTTGCTTTAAAAGTAAAAAAAGAGTTAGGAGTATTCAAATCAATAAAATGATAAGGGGACCCAAATTTTTGCACCATCAAAATTTTTTTTTTAATGATATTTCACATTTTTGTTAGTACAATAAACCCATTTAAAACCGGAAAAAATTCTGTTCCATCATTATTAGTATATCAAATTGAAATGGCGTTGCAAACACCCAAATATTTAGAACTAAAAATGATTAAGATTAATAGGGGTGCCCAAAAATTTTTCAATACTGTATCTATATAAAATGCCCAACTTAGGGACCTAAAAGCTTTTCTGGGGGAAATTTATACCTGTCTAACTGAGGGGAGTATATCCTAAAATTAAGAGTTTTCGGAAATGTGAGGGTTCTAAGAATTTGGTCCCAAACCTCGGGCGAGTATTGCCGGGAGAAATCAGAGAAGGGTGAACCCGGGTGGGGGAAGAAAAGGAAAGGAACGACATGATCAAAAAGACTTTTCCCCTTAGCCTAAATGTAATGCATGTAAACACTTTTTAAATTTTTGCAGAGCGTCTCATCCAAGTATCACCACTATATGGTCACTGATGGCTTTTGGTATATGTACAGTGATAGTCACGTGGGGGGGCGCGTTTGAGGGTTGCAGGGTTATTTTATCCTTAAGTATAAAATTTTGGGTCTGGTTTTGTAGGGGTTTTTTTTGTAACAATCATTTGTCCGGGATATTTGCTCCATTTAGGTGGATTATTTTGGGACTGAATTTTTTTTTTTTTTTTTTTTTAAATTTTTTTTTTTTTAATTGTATTTACTGCTAGGGGGGGGCAGGAAAAAAATTTGGGGAAAATTCAAAAAATTTTGCAGGCCCCCTGAGGGGGGAGGACCTGGCCAGGGGCGGGGAAAAGGTGGGGGGAAATTTTTGGGGGAGGAGGGGGGTGCCATTGGCTGTTCCGCCTAACACCAAAATGCCTTGTCCCGACCTGAAGCCCCATGCCCCCCCAAAACCCGCCTACCTTATAACCCCTTAGCCCTGCCCGACTATATAGCCCCCCCAAAGCCGGCTGCCTATTTAAAAAGCCTTCCAAAACCCCCTTTCCTTATAGGGGGCCCTTTGCCTACCCCATCCCGCCCGCCTAATATATATAAAAATATATATAACACCACCGGGCCCTTTATTAGGGACACCTTTTCCCAATGCTCGTTAACATTAATTTTAATCAGCCCAAACACAGGCGGGCAACTCAGTGCATTTAGCATTTAAAAAGGGAAACAATTCCCGCAGTTTAAACCGAGCATCAGTAGGGGAAGAAAGGTGATTTGAGGCCTTTTAACTTCATTGGGTTTTTGGTGCCCGAAGAGTGGGTTTAGTATTTCAAAACTGGATTCCCGGGGTTTTCACGCACAACCATTTTAGGTTTACAGAGAATGGTCCAAAAAAAAAAAAACACCATGAGCGGCAGTCCGTGGCAAAGCCTTGTTGAACCCAAAGGTCAAAAGGGGAATGGGCAGAGGTTCGGCTGATAGAAAGGCAACAGTGATCAAATAGCCACCCTTACAACCAAGGAGGCAGAAGAAAATCCTGAACGCACATTTCGGCAAATTTGAGGGAGATGGGCTAAGCAGCAGAAACCACAACCCGGGGGCCCCCTCCCCTTTTCCCAAGAAAGGAAACTGAGGGTCCAATTTGCCCAAGCTCATCGAAATTGGACAGTAAAAATTGGAAAAAACTTGCTGGGCTGATGGTCCGATTTCGCGCGACATTCGTGGTAGGGTCAGAATTTGGGTCACAACATGAAAGCATGGACCCCACCCTTCCCTTTGGGTATCAAGGGGTTCAGGTTGGTGGTGGGGGTGTCATGGTGGGGGGAAAATTTTTTTCTTGGCACTTTTTGGGGCCCCCCTTTGGTCCCAATTGAGCATCGTTGCAAAAACCTTGGGAATCTAGCCACAAAGGGAATTTGAGGCATTTTTTAAAAGGCAAAAGGGGGTCCCAACCCTTTTATTTGCATGGTGTACCTAAATAAAGTGGCTGGTGGGGTGAAATATATATATGTCCTCTTTACCCTACCCTTTTCCCCTCCCTTTTGCCTAAAAGGTCCCTATACCAACCCCTTTAACCCCTGTCCCCTTAGGGGCCCCTATAGGAAAACCCTATCCCCTGCCTATTTTTTGGGGCCCCCTTATAGCCTACCCAAAACCCCTGTCCGCCTACCTATACCCCCCTAAAAGCTACCTAAACTTGCCTTCCTACCTATAGGGCCCCTATACCCCCCTGCCTATCGTAGGGGGGCCCTATAGGGGCCTAAATCTCCCTTCCCTTTTGGGGCCCTATACCCCTAAAAAAACCCCTGCTTGATTTCCCTTAGGGGGGCCCAAAAGGCCTACCTAAACCCTCCCTACTAAAAAGGGGGGGCCTATTGCCTACCAAAACCTGGTCTATCGGGGGGCCCCTTTATACCCCAAAGGGGGAAGGTGCTGGAAAATCGGGATTCTAAAAAATATTTGTGCTAAATCTCCAGGGACTTTTTGGGGGGGGAGATGTCATCATGGGGGAAATCCCGAATGCAGAAAAGGGAAAGTCAAGGGGACTGGGTCAGGGGGGAAAAACTTCCCCTGTGAGTCAAAAAGATGTAACAAACCCCTTTTAATCACATATGTCTGCAGGGGGCTGTTTTACACGGGTTTATACCACTAAATGGTAAACTGTAGGGTGGTTATATACAGTCTGTAGCGCACCTGTGCAAACTGATCCCTTTACCACAAAATTTAGTAAAATATGGCTTCTATTGGTTTTTGTTTTAATGTCAGTAATAGTGTGGGTATTATTCAGTCAAATTTTTGGTCGTTTTTCTGGCGGGATAATCAGGTCCTTATCTAGTTAGCTTATTGGGAATGTTAGTCTTGGTTTTAGTGGGTTTTTTTGTAGAGTTGATTGGGGGTTTTCTTGGGGAGGTAAATTTTTTCCCCTTTTTATTTTTCCCACATTAACTAAATGCCCTTTTCCTGGGGAAATGTTCGGGGTCCGGGGGGAGGGATAGCGGAGGGGGGGGGGCTATCCAAAAGTTTGCTATGGGGCCCAGGATTCTCTAGTTACGCCCCTGCATATGCTGCATATAAAAGTGAAAAACAATGTTATAGTAAGATAACCTAGAACGTGATGTCTGATGTCACTGCTGGTTACCATAACATTGGGTATAATATCTAGTAACAGGAAGTGATGTCGGCCAGAAATAAGGATGCAACAACAGCATTGTGTCGGTGAATCGGAAAGTAAAGCCCTACAGCGTCTTAAAGGGGTTGTCCTCTTAGTAAGAAAATCTAACAGCCAGCTCCTGGTGTCTCATTAACATAAAACACTTATACTGACTTTCCCCCAATCCTGACACAGTGTCCCTCCAGTCTTCTGATTGCCTGCAGTGGTCACGTGCCACTCTGGATGGTGATGCACGTAGTGGTCTGTGACCAACTGCAATCAGAAGACCAGAGGGACGCAGTGTTGGGACCGGAGGAACGTCAGTATAAGTGTTTTTATTTTAATGAAGCCAAATGAGCAGGTTATTAGATTTTCTTACCAAGTGGTCAACCCCTTTAAACAACCCTGACCCAAATTTAGGGCTAGAGTTATAGTTAGAGATGTGGTTAGAGAATAAGTTTGGGTTTAAGATGTCCGAACCTAATTTTTTTTTACAAGTTTGGTCGAACATGTGATTAACTGATTAGGGCCTCAATACTGAAAAAAATCAGAGGTCATTTTTGGCCCATTTGCAATAATATGAAATCATTGTCACTAGGTAAGACACATAACATGCAGCTATACCCTCCGTTCATCTTCATCTCTCCCATTCCAGGTCATTGTTTTTTCCTAAAGAAGACTATGATCCATAGCAATGCTCCCCGACCTCCAGCTGCTGTAAAACTACAACTCCCAGCATGCATTGCGAGATCACTGGTAAGAAAAGCTTCCTACCATTTACCGCTAGGGTGAGCTGTAAAACAGTTCCCTATTGTTATCACGTGATTCCTCCCTAGTGGCCACGCCTTGGAATTACAACTGGGTGTACTGAGGTAAAAAGACCTTGGCGTGTGCGTGTCAGCTGACAGAATCATGTGATACGCCTGATGGCTCAGCTTCGCGAACACTAGAGCGTCCTCTTTATACACACCGTTCTGTCGCCGCATACGGCGCCATTTTGTTTGTGACAATGCGACCTGCCACTTCGGTTTTTATCTCCGAGAAAATGGCTTCCAGGTGTGTGGTAATGAGGACATCGCGGAGGCTTGTATTTTGACACCTCTACTCTTCTTGTAATGAGAGGGGGGCAGTGAGTTGTGAGTGAGAGGATGGCGGAGATCTGATGTGCTGACCTGCCGTAGTCTATACCGATTTTATCAGCTTATCTCAGCCAATCAGGTATGGCTCGTGCAGCATGCGGATGTGTGAGGGGTGTGATCCGCACATACGTGCAGCTTGTGTGTGTGAACATGTGATCGGTTCTGTACAGTATAGTGTGTAATTCTATGTGTGTTAATGAGATGTGTATGCAGTGTGTATAGAAGCCTGTGTATTTGTATGTGTGATATAGTGTTATATGTGTCTGCACTGATGGATGTTATCATGTAAGATGCATATGTGAAATGTCAAAGTTTTGATACTGCAGCCCCAGTCAGGTACTTGCCCTTGTGACTGTTTGACCTGTAATCCCACCCCCGCCCTGTGCTGCTGGAGGCACCTATATCCGTCGTTACAGTGGGAGCGGCTGAGCCCGCTGGATGGTGGGAGCTGTGGACATGGCGGAGATCCTGTGCGGATATGGCTGAGGATGGTCCCGGCATGCGCAAACATTGAGGGACAGCAACAAGATGGCAGGGGCGATCTTCATGGGGGGTATCTAAGCTATCAATTCTGCACGTGGATGACCGGCACCTTATGTCACCATTCACATATGTGTGCGCGGCCCTATGTCTCTTATGTATCCCAGCAGTATCAAACTGGGCTACACGGGGCCCACCATTAGATCTGGTTCTTGGAGGCCCACCAGTGGTGCTGGTTCTTGGAGGCCCACCCTACAGCTATCCTCTCTGACTGTACAAGCTGCACATACTGTATTCTGCATCTTGCTTCCTGCCATTTTGTCTCTGCCTTTCTCTATGAAAGAAAATGCAGTAAAAGACTTTACGGGACCAGCGCTTCCTCAATGAAAAATATACACCAAAATGTATTCAGTGCTTACAAATCCACGTACAACAAGGGTACAAAAAAGTGGTTAAAAACAGACGCTTTTTTGTACCCTTGTATGTGGATCTGTAAGCACTGAATAAATTTTGATGCATATTTTTCACTGAGGAAGCGCTGGTCCCGTAAAGTCTTTTACTGCATTTCCTTTATTGAGGCTTGAGGTCGGAAAGCCAGGGAATCGTGCGCTAGATACCAGTGTATGGCATTCAGAAGCTCAGGTGCAACATGATCAGCGTTAATCGGTGAGTTTCGTCTATTCCTACAAAAAACTTGTGTTCATGCTATTTCTCTTTGAAAAGGAGCCTCAGCCCTTTTACACCATGCCCAGAGGTCCCCTGGGGGTTTCCTCTGCTCACCTGTGGGTAATTCCGAGTCTGAATCCTAATCCTGTGTAAATTAAAGAGAACCTGATGTGTCTGCCTAGTTTATATCCGTGTTCCCCATGAAATGAACGTTTTAAAGCATCCTCCTTTTTTTTTTTTTTTTTAAAGAATTCGGTGATCCCTTCTGGAAACGTATAAAGAAATTGTCATTACCATGTACCTCATTATTGACACAAATCTGTAATCTTGTGCTGTCTAATATCAGACTGTGTAGAGCAGTGACTGCCTACAGCCCTGATTATTATTTGCAAAACTACAACTCCCAGCATACGCCGACTGCCAACTTGCCCTGATTGTTGTAGTAAAACAGTCTAGATAATGTTCACATGGTGTGTTTGTAGCGTATCATTGCGCTGCAGTGCGCCTGAAGTACACCCCTCAAATACAGTAACATTATAGCACTCATTGAGTGCTACGGTTTCCTGGCATTTTCCCCTGCACACAGTACACACCCGTAAAAAGAAATGACATGTCACTTCTTTTGGGCACTTACGCGCCAGGGAAATTGAAACTGAACGGGAGCCGGGCTGGAGCGCTGTTCAAAGTACTTGTTAGTCAGTGCACGGGTACGCAGCACTGTACACCCTGTGAACCCGGCCTTAGCATGCCCTCGCTGTTGCAAATCTGGAACTCCCACCCGAACCTGACTGCCTGCAGCTTCGACTACCAGCATGCCCCGATTGTTGTAAATCTACACCTTCCAGCATCCAATGACTGCCTGCGTGCCCTAAGTATTGCCACATGCCCTGACTGCCTGCAACCTTGACTGCTTGCATGCCCTGATAGTTGTTTAAGAGCTACACCTCCCAGAGTACCCTGACTTTCATCCATGACCTGATGGAGAGCCACAGGTTGGAGACTATTGGTGAAGGGGCATACGAGGATTTGCATCCAAAAGAGAATACTCTTGTCTCCAAGGGACAGTATATGGTGGCACAGGGCGCATACGGACCTATAGGGCTTTCATGTACCAGGGTACAGAGTCCATACGCCTTTTAATAGAAAAATGGGACCAGTAGCCCTTGAGTGACTGATTAAGGTTGCAGGCGATCTTCTTGGTTCTGATCATTATTGTACTTGGTACCATATTGTCTTGAATATCTTTGTATTGAGTAACGTGAATCAAATACACAGGTTCTGCCTATTTCACCTATTGCCAGTATCTGATGTCTCTGTGAATGACCCGCTGTCATCGTCTTCATAGCGAGGTGATGATTGTGTCACTTGTGACAGGAAGTCCCAAGCCACCCACTCCTCTCCCATGTTTACTGATTGCTTAATATGGCAAAGGGAAGTAAAGACTGTGATTTCCAGCACTTGTATGTTACATTAAAGGGGTTGTCTCACTACAAGGATTGCTTTTCATGTTCAAGATTTTTGCAAAAACAAGTTACTTTGCAGTATGTGTCCATTAACAGTGTCCTACCTATTCCTAGATATCCCCTCTTGTATGGGCTGCATCAGCTCCTCAGGTTACTATGGCTACAGACCTGTTTGATCTCTCCTGATAGGCTGCCAGCACTGGTCGCTATAGCTACAGACCTGTTTGATCTCTCCTGATAGGCTGCAAGCGCTGGTTGCCATAGCTACAGACCTTGTGTCCTCAGCAGCTTGTGTCACTGCAGGCCAGTAGTAGCTAGTAAACATGCCCCAGAATTCAAAAATGAAACAGGACTGAGTTAAGATGAATCGATGTAGTGAGACAACCCCTTCATACAGGAGAGATTCTAGGCCCGGCAAGGGCAATAAATAAACTAATAATACAGTTCTTCCCCACAGCACTGCTATGGTGCTCGCCAGTTAGTGCCCGCTGTGGTAACACCACTATAGTCCACACTGGCCAGCCCGCTCATGTGAGAACGTTGGCCACAGTCATGGGTCTATAACCCTAGAGATGCCGTTACCTGTACACCCCCTTCCTAGAGGTTCCCCACAATTATTTTTTGGGCCAAGGTCACGTTGATATAACAACCAAGCAGCTTCATCATGAGTCATCTGTGAAAGGAAATTTCAATCCTATCAACCAAAAAATAAATTGTACGCCCTTGAGTTGTCCTCTATTATGCCTCCTTATTTTAGGCATTCATATAAAGCCCCATTCTCATCATTTTTTACAACTCCATTACCGGCACATGAAAGAAATACAATCGAACACATGAATTCCAGAAGTGACCACGTTTGCTCTATGAATCCCTACAGCTTCGCCCTGGTATACACCAGGATACCTTTTTTTCACGGTAATGGACAAATACAAAAATGGAGCTATAAACATAATGCGAATGGGTGACCTCATTGGGAAAACAGGGTGACCTCATTGGGCCTCCATTACAGCCCCAGGGTGTTGTTACTCTGGTTTCTTAGAGTCCTGATTGCCAAATGTGCCTACAGTTGAAACCAGAAGTTTCCATACACTATATAAAAAGACACATATGCATGTTTTTCACACTATCTGACAAGAGATCAGAATAAACCTTCCCCGTTTTAGGTCAATTAGGAACCAAAATATATTTGCCAAATGCCAGGATAATGAGAGAGAGGATTTTTAAGGCATTTTTATTACTTTATGCACGAGCACTTTTTATGTGTTTCTGTGGCTACTTTCATTTCAGACGGACGTCTTTTATCTGATTAGAGAGCAGGGAGTGACGTCACCCCACTGACGGACTGAGATTGAAGCAAACTAATTATATCTAGCATGATTAGCTTCACTAAACAAACGGTACATGTGCTGTGAGGACTGAAAAGTATGGTTTTATCTGTAATCTTGATAGAGACAACAATCTTCTGCACTGTCAAAGTCAGGGCTGTGGAGTCGGAGGCTATTTTGCTGGAGTCGGAGTCGTCATAAAATGGACCGACTCCCAAAATATATAATTAGTTGGTCCAGTTAGTTCGATGCAAAGAGCAAGAGGAATTGGGTCCGGCCAGTGCTGCTGCTCCCATATCTTCAGCCTTCACAAATGTGGAGTGTAATTTAGGACATGGAGCAGGCCAAGCGCTGCCCCAGGGGGAAAGATTCTGCTCCCATAGCAAACAGATTTCAGCAACATTTTTCACCTGCTTTCAAAGAAGTAAAAGAGTTCAACCTTTCATCAAAACTGACACTGGCTGAGGCAATTCCTTTATACCCTGACATTGTTAGAGATGTTGCCCCTGTGGTCACCGCTTTGTCCCCAACCCAAGTTAGTGTAGAGAGCTCGTTCTCTAGCCTGGAAATAATGAGATCAGATGTGAGGTCATGTATGCAGGATCTGATGGAGGCAATACTATCTCTCAGAACAAATTCAGAGACTTCACAAATGTTCCTGTAGTGTTTTGCATATTTACAATTTTTTTGTGTCCTAAAGTCATATCCAATAAATATATTTTACACTGAAAAGCAAATTGGTAACAATGTTTTAAACTTGTGACTTTCAGGTTCTATATTTTTCCATCCACTACAGCTTTGTACATGAGGCTACTGTAATTTTATATGCAGTCATCTTACCGATCTTATACATAAATTTGACTTGCAAGTATTTAGCATCTGCTTAGTTACAGTTTTGCTCCTAAAAATCAAAGTGTTAATTTTTATTATTTTGTTAGTATTTGGGAAATCCACCTTTGGTTTTCAATACTGCCAGAATCCTTCTGGGCCCTGAATCAGATTCAGTCTGATCCCAGGTCTCGTCTACACATTCCCAATGGTGGTGCCGACTGGACTTGGATACAAATAAAACTTTTTCTTCAACTCTACCCACAAGTGTTCAAAAGATCAAAACATTTTTACCCTTTTGCTTGTGTCTGTTGTACCTAAATAGTTTGATTATTGTATCATAAGGTGATAAACAGCCTGATGTTACCACTTTACTACAGTAAAGTTATCACTTAAACATGCGCCATGTATGAGGGAGTCTGGAGTCGGGGGTTTGGGAAATTGAGGAGTCGGAGTCGGGGCTTTGGCTTGCCGACTCCACAGCCCTGGAAAAAAAAAGGCTCGCTTGAAGTCGAATATGCTTATCGCTGCTGTAGAACGGAGTACCTGCAAAAATGATAAAGTTCTGAAACAGCATGGTGAGAAAACCCCTTTAGTATAGGCAAATTTTTGTATGCACATTTTGTTCTTTAATGCATTTTTGATGATTTTTGTTTTTTTGCTGTGGCGAGAGGTGGTCGGTAACCAAGAGAAACTTGTGTGCTCTAAAGAGGAGATAACATCTTCTTTAGCTCCTAACCAAAGCAAAATCAAACAGCGATGTATTTGGTAATAGTCTTCATTTACCTTTTCCTATATGTTAAAAGCCAATCCTTGTGGTGAGAAAAACGCCTTTAAGGTGATTTCCCAACTGACATGTAACAGGCGTGGAAATATATATGTTACATAAGCCTTTTTAAAGGGTTCTCCCCACCATAGACTTGATGCAATTTTTATTGGATATGCCATGAAAGTCTGAAAGGTGCGAGTCCCACCTCAGGGTCCCATAATCTCCAAAGGGTTAAATGATGAGGATAGAGATCAGGTTTTTAAATGTTGTAAGAGTTAAGGTTAGTAAATAAGTTCGTTTTAGTGTTTATGTAGAGAACTGATAGGTTAGTTTGCTATGCAAAATAGTAAATATAGCCACCTCAGGGTCCCACACATATCTGGGTAACAGGCCCCCGAAAGTTACTTTTCAGAACGGAGAGCTGGTGGAGCCAACACTTTAGGGGGCACATTCCCAAGAAAGGTGAGGTCCCTGACCTATCAAGCTTTGATGGCCTATCTTAACCATATGACAGCAAAGTCTTTGGTGGGAAGAACCCTTTAAAAAGGCTTATGTAACATATATATTTCCACGCCTGTTACATGTCAGTTGGGAAATCACCTTAAAGGTGGTTTTCTCACCACAAGGATTGGCTTTTAACATATAGGAAAAGGTAAATGAAGACTATTACCAAATACATCGCTGTTTGATTTTGCTTTGGTCAGGAGCTAAAGAAGATGTTATCTCCTCTTTAGAGCACACAAGTTTCTCTTGGTTCCCGACCACCTCTCGCCACAGCAAAAAACAAAAATCATGAAAAATGCATTAAAGAACAAAATGTGCATACAAAAATTTGCCTATACTAAAGGGGTGGGAACACCACTTCAAGAGCAGCCATCATTTTCAGCATACTTTATAAATGACAAATTTACATGCCAAACTTAAAAGGACACTTCCATCAGAAAGGAGTATTTTTGTTAAAATCTTTATTTCTGGAAAACATTTTTTATTAGAATTTTTGACAGTATTTTTTTGTTATATTTCAGCAATTAAAAATAACATTTAAAATCTTGTCCTTTTTTAGCTGTAATTGTGAGAAGATAATTGGCAATGCAGACTAACCTCTGTCTACTGCAGCTTGTGCTTATCTCTATGTAGTTCTCATTACATACAATATTAGGTAATGATCGCTCTATTGTTCTTTGGACAGAGATGGATAAGATTAGACTGACGAGTCAGACATGAATGGTTAATGGGGTAATCGTTTCATGCACTAGAGGGGATGTTGAATTTCCAGCTTTTTTTTTCACACTTATCGGTTCCTGCTTTTAAAAATTACACTTTCAGGCCGTAGTTGGCCTGGAATAATACCATCAAGCAATCCTCCCCCTACCGTGCTATCAGAGCTTGGACAGGGTTAGACAGAGGGACAGACCAGGAAGTCTTGTACAGAGGGGAACTTAAAATAACCACCCAATTGAAAAAAAAAAAAAAAAATCCATATAATAGTCATATATTACACAATTTTTACCGAATATTGAACGGCGCAAAAGCAAAACCACCCGCACACATGGTGCAAGTACGGTTTTATTTCACATTTTGCTCCACTTAGAATTTTTTTGCATTTTCCCAGTATATTCTGTGGTGCGATGAGTGACATCATTAGAAAGGACATCTTGTCCCGCAAATAAAAGCCTTCATATGTCTATGTAGATGAAAAAATAAAAATATTATGGCTCCTGGATAGCGAGGAGGAGAGAAATGAGCCATATATATTTTTTTTTTGGAGGGATTAAGGGGTTAAATACAGCGTCTGCAGCGTCTTTTGGATCAAGAATTGACATGTTGATTCTTTGAACGGATCCAAAAGATGCATGTAAAACACGGATCGGGGATTAGACGTTTGAACGGGGATGCATGTTTTACATTGAAACTAATGTAAATCACACTGCACATTGTTAGATGCATGTTTGGGTCTGAAACCCGCATCTAAAAAAAACACTGTGTGAATATACTCTTAAAGAATTGGCATGTCACTAATCTGTAGGGGCGGGCAGTATGCGCCGACAAATGCTCATGTAAAGTTAGCGTAGTCGGAATGACGAAATTGATTTTACATTAGAATCAATATGAGGTGTCCTACTGTTGGTTTTCTAATGTTCTAGATGTTTATTTTGGGGCGTATTCGGGGCTGAATATGTCACAAAATAAGCATCGAAAAACGCTCTGAACGAGCCCTAAGAGAGGTGGTGACAGTTCCTTTAGGAGCTGGAATAGTGGATATAAAGCAGCTTCTCTAGAAACAAAGGCTTCTTCAGCTGCGGCCATTTTCTGTTGGTCAGAAAATGGATGCATCAGGCCTTATGCATGAAAACTGTCTAGCAGTAAGACCTACTGCTCATAGCAACCAATCAGCGCCCATAGCAACCAATCAGTGCTCATAGCAACCAATCAGAGCTCAGCTTTCATTTTTCCAGAACAGTGTATGAAATAAAAGCTGAGCTCTGATTGGTTGCTATGAGCAACAGAGACAGTCTTATTGCTAGACAATTTTCATACATAAGGCTCAGTTATTAAAGGAAGCCTGCTGCTGTGAACAGAGAGCCTTAGTGTGATGCTGTGTCTGCAGCGGACATGTCCTCCTAGTATTTCATAATAAGTTATTATGCATTTTGCTGGGTTGGGTTGAGCATAATTCCAATGCCTTTTTGTATGGGAGCTCTACAGAATCATATTATAGGATTTTTGTGTCTGCAGGGCACAGTGCAATCACTAGTAAGTGCTGGATGCTTGTACCATGTGTTTTGTGTATACACATTTATGATTGCACATATAGCAAAGCAGTTTCTGCAGGTTACAATGCTGCGTGTTTACTATACACAGAGGTCATTATCAACTGCTGTGGCTACCACACAATCCAGTGTCATGTAACTAAGTGTAAGGCAATGTTCACACGGCCTATTTTGGGACAGATTTCGTTCCGTATTTCGCGCCGCACTGTGCGAATTACAGCTGAAATCCGTCCCAGTCGTTACGGTAATCCACAGTTCTCATAGAGAACTATGGATTTTGTCTCCTCTCCCCGCTCGCGCAATACGGCGAGCGGGGAGAAAGTGACATGTCAATTATTCACGGCGGTATACGTGCCGTGAATAATGACTGTCTATGGGGCCGGCGGGTTGCCTGCTCCGCCCCTGCTGCCGAGCACACGGCGTAATTGCGGGCGAAATCCGTCCCGCAATTACGCCGTGAATAAGCCGAACTCGGCCTAAGAGTACTACACAGTCAAGTCACATTATTATGAACACTAATCCACAGTAACCGCCGCGTGCAGCATGGATGGCAGCAGACGGACTGGGTGGGACTCAATAAGGTCCTGGTAGGTGGTGACAGGTATCTGGAGCCGACTGTATCCCACATCTCCTGGAGGCTGTGTGGGGAGGATCCATAGAGTGAACACGATGATCAAGGTTGTCCCACAGATGCCCAATTGGGTTCATGTCTTGAGAATTAGGGGGCTTTTTTTTAGTCTTTGTCATGCCTTTGCAGCTAATGTTGGATATTTTTAGCTGTGTGATACAGTTACATTGTCTTTTTTCGGCCATAGAAACTGATGTCCATCCAGCTCAGCCTATTGTGCTATAATGTTGATCCAGAAGAAAGCAAAAAAAAAACCCAGGAGGTAAAGGCCAATTGTCCTTATTTTAGGAAACAAAATCCCTTCCCAACTCCAATTTGACAATCAGAATAAATCCCTGGATCAACGACCCCTCTCCAGAATCCTGGTCACTATAGCTTGTTATATTAGTACGCTCTAGCTATCATCCAGACCCTTTTTGAACTCTGTTATTGAATTCACCATGACAAGTTCCTCTGGCAGAGAGTTCCACAGTCTCACTGCTCTTACAGTAAAGAATCCCTTTCTATGTTTATATAGAAACTTTCTTTCCTCAAGACGTAGAGGATGCCCCCTTGTTCTAGATACAGCCCTGTGTATAAATAAATCTTGGGAGAGATCTCTATATTGACCTTTAATATATTTAAACATATTTATTATGTCCCCCTGAAGCCATCTTTTCTCTAAACTAAATAACCCTAATCTTGCTAATCTTTCTGGGTATTGCAGTCCCAGTGCTTTTATTATTTTTGTTGCCCGCCTTTGTACCTGCTCAAGCTCTGTCTTTCCTGTGCACTGGTGCCCAAAACTGTACACAATATTATACGTGTGGTCTAACCAGTGACTTGTATAATGGGAGAATAATGTTCCCATTATGTGCATCTATTCCCCTTTTTAATACAACCCATGATTCTATGTGCCTTGACAGCTGCTGCCTGACACTGGCTGCTACAATTAAGTTTACTATCCACTAGGATTCCCAAGTCCTTCTCCAGTCACTTTTTCCCAGCTCTCTTCCATAACTTCTATACAGCAGGAGGAGGGGCGAGGGGGTTTGCTGCCAGAGTTAACCCTGTGTGTGCCTGCCTAGATCTGCTGCAGGCTGCTAAATCAGCTGTATTAGGGCTGATCTATGAGTGTGGAGAGGTCTGTGAAGCTGTGATTGCTAATAGCAGAGCAGAGGGAATGCATGTGTTCCTATACCCCCTGCTGTAGCATACATATCTCCAGCAACAACAAACCCTATCAGAACAGACACAGGGCAGCTGGGAAGTGTTACTATACTCAGGATGTGTCACTAGTACAGCAGAGCATGAAGCGTTCACATGCCCCCTGATCTGTTCTATTAGTATAGTCACAGCTCCACAGACACATCATGATTATAGTAACACACAGGGTCACTGCTGTCACATCTATTGATCAGCTTCACCTCTGCTCTCCTCAATCTGTGTAGAGCAGGAGGAAGCAGGCACATACAGGGTTAATCAAGGCAGCACAGACACAGAGGCCAGAGCCCTCCCCCTCCCTCCACTACAGAAGCATTCTGTGCTGGAGGGGCTCTCTGCTCTGACCTGTATTCTGAAGGTGATGAGTCATCAGACCTGACAGCCAGTGAGATAAAGATCAACAGGTCAGCTGCTATAGAGATTTGAGAAGCTGATGTACTACTACTAACAGGGATAGCTCAAAATCAGTAGGACATTTGTAATGAACATATATTGCAAAGCTGCTTGTTTTTTAAAGATCTTTTAATTAAAACCCAATCATTGTAGCGAGACAACCCCTTTAAGGAAATTTTAAAAATGATTGAAAGTGAAGTGGAAAATTAAATAAAACATAACCAAAAATTCTTAAAAAATGTGTTTAACATAAAAACGTGAGTTAAACATTTAATCATTTTTTGATGACACATTCCCTTTAAAACACTGGAAGTTCTGACAATTAAAGGGAACCTGTCACATAGTTTATGCCCCCCTTGCTGAGGGCAGCACAAGCTAGTGTCAGACCTGCTGTTTCCAGCACTGTGTCCCTTATTCTGTAAGATGCTGGAGTTTTCGTGTATTTAATGCTCAAATCTGCAGTTTTCAGCCAGAAGAGTCATTCGAAGAGTCCTTCAGAGAGTCAGTTTTTTTCAAACCCGGCCAATCAGAGGCTAGCCCCGCCCACCTCAACTGACAAACCTATTACTTTGAATAGGTAGAAACATGTGAATAACTGTCAGTGGGCGGAGCTAGCCTTTGGTGGGCGGGGCTAACACCTACTCATGAATAAGATTTGAGGGGTAAATGCTCTAAAACTGCTGCATCTTACAGAATAAGGGACACAGTGCTGGAAACAGCAGGTCTGTCACTGGCTTGTGCTGTCCTCAGCAAGGGGGGCACAACCTATGTGACCGCTTCCCTTTAACCCACCCGTCCAGACTCTGTGCTATGTGACTGTGATTAGAGGTTCATCCTTATAATAATATACCAAATAGCTCAACCATAGGATTAAGTTCAATCTGAGCTAGTTTCCAATACGCAAATCAAATCTTTAAGTGACAATCATGGAAAGGCACACTAAATAATAAAATATAGCTTTTATTAATTTTAGTAAAAAAACGTGAAAAAGTACTAAAGTAATCACATTGAAGACTAGAGCCAAATTTTTTAAACCACAGAGTGTTTAAAGCCACAAAATTTATGTATAGCCAACTTATAGCTGGGAAAAATAGATAGCAAAAAGGAGTGAGTAGGGTTAATAATACAGTAGTACCTCACACCCTATACAGGCCCTATTATGAGCACTATCTATATTATACTACCTAACTTACAGGGAAAAAAACGTCCTGATAAGGACGACCCTGTCTGGAACCTTATCCCTGCCAAAAATATCCCTATTAAACCCTACTACAAAAATGGCACCTAAAGTGTTAGATGGATGTTGTGATAAAAAATTTGAAAAAAAAAAAAACGGCACTTACATTGGTATATGCAAATCCCAACTCACAAATAGTCCCAACATGTTTCGGTACCTACTTTTACCTCATCAGGGGACGGAGATCAGTAGGCTGCATAAATCACGGGCATTGAGCATATGGCTCATAGTAGGGCATACAGCTATGGTGTGCTGCGCAATTATACTATGAAAACATCCGGTTTAAATAGCCGGCGCTTTGGCGCCAAATGCCGAGACATCGCGTCACAGGAAATAATATGTGCGCATGCCTCATCTGATTGCTAAGCGCTCAAAGCAAAACCGGAAGTGATGTATCCAACATGAAAGCGAGGCTTGGAATACATATTGGCTCTATGCACTGTCACTCAAATCGGAAGTGACGTGACGGGACATATGCTACGTCTCTAATTATCGATCGCCAGTATTATCCGGACCAGTTAGGGCGTCCGATATTTACCGCATACAGAGTCTATAGATTAAAATGTCTTTGTATGCTGCATGGTAAGTATAAGTAGAAAAAGTACGTTTTACATGGCCAGAGACTACAAAAGGTAGCTCTGTAAGTCCTGACCCTACAATGACCAGGTTAGCTGTGTCAGGGAGAATCAATCTGTTCAGAATTTGAAGCAAAAAATTGACTTACAAGTTGTCACAACTGGGTTACATAAATTATATGGCCATAGTGGGAGAGGAGATGGACTATCACCACTCTACAGAAAGCAATTAAAATTCAATTGTTCATTTAGTCCATTAGGGTATACCGTCCCCAAAGTGTACACATTCGGAAAGGGAATTTGAATAAATCTATATTGTGCAAGGAATCTTTTTGGATCCACACTTTGGGTAGTATAATTGCGCAGCACACCATAGCTGTATGCCCTACTATGAGCCATATGCTCAATGCCCGTGATTTATGCAGCCTACTGATCTCCGTCCCCTGATGAGGTAAAAGTAGGTACCGAAACATGTTGGGACTATTTGTGAGTTGGGATTTGCATATACCAATGTAAGTGCCGTTTTGTTTTTTTTTCAAATTTTTTATCACAACATCCATCTAACACTTTAGGTGCCATTTTTGTAGTAGGGTTTAATAGGGATATTTTTGGCAGGGATAAGGTTCCAGACAGGGTCGTCCTTATCAGGACGTTATTTCCCTGTAATTTAGGTAGTATAATATAGATAGTGCTCTTAATAGGGCCTGTATAGGGTGTGAGGTACTACTGAATTATTAACCCTACTCACTCCTTCTTTTTGCTATCTATTTTTCCCAGCTATAAGGTGGCTATACATAAATCTTGTGGCTTTAAACACTCTGTGGTTTAAAAAATTTGGCTCTAGTCTTCAATGTGATTACTTTAGTACTTTTTCACGTTTTGTAACTAAAATTAATAAAAGCTATATTTTATTATTTAGTGTGCCTTTCCATGATTGTCATCCTTATAATAGTTAGCTGATTATCCTCTTTTATTTGTTGGTGGTTCAGTAATCTGTACGTTCTAATCATTCTGTCCGTTTTGTACGGGTATGTTCACACAGCTTACTTTGGGACGCATTTCGCCACGCATTTCACGGTGTACTGCGCTTAATACGCGGGGAAATGCGTCCCATAATTACGGTAATCCATAGCTCTCATAGAGAACTATGGATTACGCCTCCTCTCCCCACTCGCACAATACGATCGTATTGTACGTGCGGGGAGATAAGTGACGTAAATTATTTGCGGCGAGCAATGAATGTCTATGGGACCGGCGGGCTGCCGCCCCTCAGCGCCGCGGGAGTACGCCCGTATTAGCGGGAGCTCCCGAAATACATGATGTTCTGTACGCGCCGCAGTACATCGTGTGAACATACCGTAATAGAAGTCGGCTCTCCATGACTTCCTGGTCAGCCTAGGATAGACCTGTGTTATACACAGCAGCTAATCAGAGGAGGAAAAGCTGCAGGGGGCATGGTATGATCAGCAGTCTAAGTCCCCGTTCACACGGCGGTTTTGGCTGCAGGTATCGCCGCGGTTCCCGCGGCCAAGACCTCGTCGAACCGGGAGCCGCGAGTTTGTGGCGTGGGCGCAGGGTGTGGTCTCGGCGCGGGTGGGGCGCGGCTTGCCCCCATGCAAATTAATCGCAGGGGGCAAACTGCGCCGCGAGCCGCGCACCACCTGCGGCGACGCCCGCGGAAGCACCGCGCGGCCGCCGTGCAGAGCACTCCCTGTCAAACATGCCAGCTCTCCACATGCCAAACCCGCGGCGTGTGAATATTAACGTGGTTTCCCATAGGAAACCATGTGAATAAACTAGGCGCGATTTGGCCGCGGTTTTGGCCGCGGAAACCGTCTCGGAACCCGCGGCCAAATCCGTCGTGTGAACGAGGCCTTACCATTGATGTTCCAGCAGGTGTGTCTGACTACTAGACACTGTGGCTAAGCTCTGCCTTAGTGGAGCCAAGGTAAAAAGCAGCAGGTGCTGCAGGTGCTGCAGGTGCTGAGGAAGCCAAATAGCAGGTTACCATCCCTGTAGGTGTTGGCAGACGCATAATTTATAAGGTTTTTACTGGACCGTTGCTTTAGCTATTACCACTACTATTACTAATATCTTAGTCACCTTAATTTTTTCTTATGTCTAATTGTAGTGAGATTCTGCCTTCAATCAATACTTAACCCACAATCATGACCGAGTTCTGGCTGATCTCTGCTCCTGGGGAGAAAACATGCCAACAAACCTGGGAAAAACTCATGGCCGCCACTATCAAAAATAACAACTTGTCTACCAACCACAAGTTTAACATACCTGACTTAAAGGTAAGTGCTCTGTGCATTACTGAGATCTTTAACCCCTAACTATCATGTAATGAATATGTATGGAGCGACCACAGGAATCAAGCCTGCTCCATACACTGTGGGCACTGGCTGTTGCCAGATGACCCCAAACGTTTTATTACACCTGTCCTTAAAGAGGACCTATCGCCTCCAGGGAAACCCGTGGAAGTAATAAGAGACTAAAATACAAACCCTTCCATAAATATGGCTTCATTAGGAAAATCAAGGCATTTCACCTGTAATTCAGTTAAATAAAAAAAAAAAAAAGCGCTGGCCCTTTAAGACAGGACTGAAGTCGAGCCAAGTCTGTATAGGAAAACTATAGTGTCAAAACAAAGCCTGTGCGGGTTAGCTAGAGACTAAAAAATGGGAACACTGGTAGGGGCTAGAGCGCTCTATTGGGTATTTTAGCACAAATAGGCTTGCAAAAAGGATAAGCTAAATTTATTTACAGCATATAACGCGTTTCGCGAGTCTCAAGCTCGCTTTCTCAGATATGCTCCAAGTCTGCCAAGTCTGTATCTGACCGTTTCACAGAGGTGTCAACATAGTGATCCATCAAGCTAACTGCTTCTGAGCAGGGAGAGTTCACTGTGAAAGTGGGTTCTAGGAAGTTTGCACCATAAGCACATCGGTAAGCTCTGGGCTGCTACTTCTGTGCTGGATATAAAACTAGCAGCAGTATAATTTAGAAGCCTGTAAACCCGGTCACACTATGTCCTCAGTGTGCTGTGCCTGATGCAATGTATGTAGTGAGAGACTCGGATTACCTTGTACAAGCAGCTATATCCTCAGCTCCCCCTGTACAGTTGTTATCTCCCAACAGAAGGAATCCTGCTAGATGAGGTTCTTTGACTAAGAAAGTGAAACTAAAACCTCTGTCACTGTAATACTAAGGTAAATCATCTGATTTGCTAATGACATGTACTGGAAAAAAGTCTTTCATCTAATTTCATCTAATATTTTTTTTTGTGTTTGTGTGGAGGTGATAAATACTCTTTAGGTTACAGTGGCCTCAGGATACAATATTTTCACCATACAAAGTCACGGACTGCTGATTTGTGGCTCATGTGATTGATGGAAGATCAGTTATCATGAATATTTTACTTGTAAAAGCTCTGTATTAATGTAGTGCATGCAGTGATTGGGGGTCTAGTAGCGCCTCTCTACAGCACAGTGTGGTACTACATGTCCTGTACTTCTCTTACATGTATTAGTGAGGTGCATGCTGTGACTGGCGGTCTAGTAGCGCCTTTTACGTAAGTGCGTACACATGTCCTGTACTGCTTACAGTATTAGTGAGGTGCATGCAGTGACTGTGTAGTGCGCTCTCTACATGCAGTGTGACTACATGTCCTGTACTGCTCTTACATGTATTAGTAAGGCATGGGATTGGTGGTCTATAGCGCCTTCTACGTACATTGGTGTACTACATGTCCTGTACTGCTCTTACTGATTAGTGGGTCATACAGTGATTGGGGTTAGTAGCGCCTCCTACGTACATGGGTACTACATGTCTGTACTGTTCTTACATGTATTAGTGCTGACGTAGTGATTGGCAGTTAGAGCTCCTCTCTACAGTATAGGTGGTACACATGTCCTGTAGCTCTTACATGTATTAGTGATGTGCATGCAGTGATTGGTGTTCTAGTAGCGCTGCTATACAGTACAGTGCGGTACTACATGTCCTGTACTGTTCTTACATGTATTAGTGAGGTGCATGCAGTGACTGGTGGTCTAGTAGCTCCTCTCTACAGTACAGTGCGTACTACTGTCTGATTGCTCTTAAGTAAAGTAGGTGCTGCAGTGATTGGCGGCCTAGTAGCGCCTCTCTACAGTACAGTGCAGTACTACATGTCCTGTACTGTTCTTACATGTATTAGTGAGGTGCATGCAGTGACTGGCGGTCTAGTAGCGCCTTTTTACAGTACAGTGCGGTACTACATGTCCTGTACTGCTCTTACATGTATTAGTGAGGTGCATGCAGTGACTGGTGGTCTAGTAGCGCCTCTCTACAGGGCAGTGTGGTACTACATGTCCTGTACTGCTCTTACATGTATTTGTGAGGTGCATGCAGTGATTGGTGGTCTATAGCGCCTCTCTACAGTACAGTGCGGTACTACATGTCCTGTACTGTTCTTACATGTATTAGTGCAGTGCACGTAGTGATTGGCAGTCTAGTAGCTCCTCTCTACAGTATAGTGTGGTACTACATGTCCTGTACTGCTCTTACATGTATTAGTGATGTGCATGCAGTGATTGGTGTTCTAGTAGCGCCGCTATACAGTACAGTTTGGTACTACATGTCCTGTATTGCTCTTACATGTATAAGTGAGGTGCTTGCAGTGATTGGCGGCCTAGTAGCGCCTCTCTACAGTACAGTGCAGTACTTCATGTCCTGTATTGCTCTTACTGTATAGTGAGGTGCTGCAGGATTGGTTGTAGGCCTCTACAGTACAGTGCATACTACATTTTCTGTACTGCTCTTACATGTGCCAGGATGAGCGGCTCCTTTGGACACCAGGTGAGAACCCTATTTCTTTTTTTCTGGTACAATGTGTATGAAGTACATGACCCATAGAAGCTCCTGTCCTCATCATAGAAAGTGATTTCCAGCTTCCAGCAGCTCTTTCTAATGTTATATGGAAGAATATGCTTTATCTGGATGTTAACTCCTTGGTTTTCTTTAATCTTCATTTGCATTATGTTGGGTGACATTTTGGGGCTTTGGAACCAATTACTAGTTTTCCATAGCTTTATGGTCCCACCATACAATTATTGTCCCAAAACCAATTAATATTGTATGCTGAGGAACTGACGTACTTACATTTCAGGTGATACATATGCTCTTCTAGCCCTTTTAAATCCAGTGATGTTATTGCTTCTCCATAGGATGTCCTTGTTGCTTGTCAAAGATAGGAGATATGCCTTAAATGTATATTAAATTGGGTCCACCCCTGGGACCTGCACCTATTTCCCAAACTCTTTGGGAGATCTGGCTAGAGCAAGTAGGCTCGGCTGCAGTTGGGACTCTCATTGAATTGAATGAAGGGAGTTGCATGTGTGTGGCTCCCTCTCAGTTCACTGCATCTACAACAAGAAGCCTGATAGGGTCAGCGGAGACTCCCATTCTTGACCTTGGTGCAGGTCCCAGAGGTGGACTTAAAGAGGTTTTGCCAGGACGTGCCTTATCTGCTAAGAATCAAATGTAAACAAGCCACGCTGAGCTAAGAGAGAGAGAGACACAGTAAGAGAACAGAGCCTGCATAAGGGATCGTGTGAAATGTTCACTCAAATAATCAAACTACAACTAGTGGATTCTGTATACGAAAGACAACACCTTTTCTCCACAGCAGCTTGAAAGCTTCTTTATGTTCTCTGTCATCAGATAAAGCAGGGATCTACTCAGATAATCACACTACAACTAGTGGATTCTGTATACAAAAGACAACCTATTTCTACCCGGTGCCTTGAAAGCTTCTTTAGCTCCCTTTCATCAGATAAGAAGTGTGATCTGAGCAAGCCTGGCCAGCAGCTCTTGTCAGGTCGTATGTAATAGAAGCTTTTAAGTAACTAAGGGCAGGTAAGGCAGCCTGTAGCTCTCTCAGGCTGCAATTTTTGTAATCACATATATTTAGAAAAGTGATTAAATACCTATTTTGGAGGATCCCATGTCAACATTACATCGTGGCACAACCCCTTTAAAGTAGGAGCCTCTTATGTTAGCTGCTAATGGCAGACAGCATATGGTTCTGGTTCTACTATTGGGCTTTCTGCTGTGGCAAAAACTAGATGGCACTTATTTTTATTTTTTTTTTCTTTAAATCTTCTTGACATTTTAGTTTAATAATTTTACTTCTCTTGCATTTTGCAGTTGAGAGCTGCAGCATTGAGGTTTCTCCCAGACACTGTCTATGGTCACACTGACCTCACCTTAAGCGTTTCTGCTCTTTCACTCAGTATCTTTCCTACCAGTTTCTTGCTCGCTTTTAACAACCAGAAATACATCTTGTCAATTTATGAATTCATATAATAATTTGTCTTTTTAATTTTGCTTCAATCCAGGTCGGCACTCTCGATGTCCTGGTTGGGTTGTCTGATGAACTGGCTAAATTGGATGCATTTGTAGAAGGGTAAATGCTCTATTATGTTTACAATGTAAAAGACTAAATGTACCTTAAAGGTGGAAACAATCTATGAGTTTATGGAAGAGTTAACTAATAAAAGGGTGGTGAGCAGCTTGCTGAAGTTTTCCACCACTGATCTGTCTGCAGTTGGACCAAAAAACCCGTTTAGCTGAGCTACTTCTTCAGCCAAACTCTTAACTGGAGAAGATGGATCATTGGGAGGTTTTTTTACTTTCATGTTTCTTTAGAGGGGTTTTCTCGCTACAAAGATTAGCTTTCAGAATGTAGGGACAGGTAATTGAAGACTTATTCTAAATACATTGGTTTATTGATTTTACTTTAGTCATGAGTTAAGAGAGATTGTACCTGCTCTGAGCGTGCACAGGTTTTCCTGACCATAACTCTGTTATCTGATTAGAGCACAGAGCAGGGAGTGACATCACCATGGTCAGGAGAGCTCACTCCAGACCATACTAATTATCTGTAACAAGATTACCCTCTGTTTACAGATAAGCAATTGTTTTCAGTCCTCACAGCACATGTACCTTTTGTTTACTGAAGATTAGCTTTCCTGCACTTGTCAGTGTCATGGCTCAGCTAGTTACAGAGGAGATAAATATGCTAATCACTGATATAGAACCACCCACAGCCTGACAAAACAGAGTGTGAAACTGCTTGTGACTCAGTGAAACAGTGTGGTGAGACAGCCCCTTTTAAGACTGTGTTCACATTTGAGTTTGAGGCTTCTTTTGCAAGTTCCATATATAAGTTTATAGTTCATGGGAAGAACAGTGATATGTGCTATTCCTTCCCTCAGGACAACAATTTTCAATGGAATCCCATCAGGTGCTGGTGGCATCCATCATAAAACAGATCCAGCATTGTGTCATGGTTCCTCTTATAGATGGACACCACTTAGACTTTCTCTTACAGAAGCTTACACCCTGGCAAATATTTTATGCTTGTTTTTTCTTATGTCATGTGCAGTTTTACTGTTCCTTTAACCCTTTAAGGCACCCTGACGTTCCTGTACGTGCATGGTGCAGTGCCTATTAATGCACCATGACTTCATGGAAATTGTGCGGGCACAGATCCTGTGCCCGCACAATCGCTGTGGGAGCCTGGCAGTGGTTAACAGCTGGGCTCCTGCATCTGCTTTCAAGAGCGGAGATAACTCCGTTCCTGGTGGTTTACCCCATTAGCTGCCGCGAACAGTGATTGCAGCAGTTAAAGAGTACGACAGAGGTAGAAAGCTCCCTCTATCCTCTACCGGAACCCCAACAACAAAATGGCGGGTGTCAACCTGGCAACCTGGGGGTCAGACAATGACCTCCGGGTTGTCTATGACATCATCCTGCCAGGCTCTGCCCGGGGGTGAATGACATACAGGGCAGCATAGACATGCTGCCATGTATTATACCTGAGTTACATCAGCGATCTAATGACAGCTTACAATAGTCCCATATTGGAACAAGTGAAAAAATAAATATATTAAAAGTAAAAGTGTAGAATTAAAAAAAAAAAAAAATACAGTAAAACACGCACACCACCCTTTACCCATTACAAATCGAGTCACCCCAAAAAAGATCCAGAATAAAATAAGTGCACATGTTTGGTATAGCCGCGTGCGTAACGACCTATCCTACAAATCTGGTATATTACTTTACTCGTACGGTAAATGCTGTAACAAACAATGGCAGAATTGCAGTATTTGCTTATCCTGCTGCACATAAAATGGAATAAAGAGAGATCAAAAAGTCATATAAATGCCAAAGTGGTACCAATGAAAACATCAGTTTGTCCCACAAATAAAAAGACCTTACACAACTCTGTATATGGAAAAATAAAAAAGTTATGGCTATCAGAAGAGAGTGATACATAAATATTGTTTTACACAATAAAAGCATGTCTTGTTTTGTTTTGTTAAACTGCTACAACATTAAAAAACAATATAAATTAGGTATCGCCACAATCGTATCATCCAGCAGAGTAAAACTAATATGTCACGTGTACTGCACAGAGAGTGCTGTAAAAACTAAAAAACACTACCAGGATTGCTGTATTATGTTCATTCTGCCTGAAAAAAACCTTGATAAAAAGAGATCAATGCGTCATATGAACCCCATAATGGCACCAATGAAATTGTCAACTCATTCCACCAAAAACAAGCCCTTAATCAGCTCCGTATACAGAAAAATTTAAAAGGTTATGGCTGTCAGACTATGACAACATAAAACGCAATTTTTTTACAAATCCATTTCCATTGTGTAAAAGTAGCAAAACATAAAAAAACATATAAAATTTATATCATTGCAATTGTACTGACCACATAGTACAGTTATCCTGTCATTTATACTGCATGGTGAATGCTGTAAAAATGAAGCCCAAAAAACAATGTCGGAACTGCATTTATTTTTTTTCGTGGCCCTAAGCTAAACAAACTGTGTGTAGCGGGTGGTGTCGCGCTCCAGCCCGTGGGCCGCAGGCGCACCCGCCCCCCCTCTCCGGGGTTCCTGCCGGAGTCGGGTAGCGCCGCTGGCCGCAGGACGAGCTGCGGGCGCACTCGCTCTGAATACTCACCAAACCGCGCTCCTGCCCTGTCTGCGCCCTCTGCCGGCCGAGGCACGCGCGCCCGCTCCCGCTCTCTTGTAAATTTTAAGGGCCAGCGCGCCGGTAATTGGCTGATTGCCGGGCACTGCCCCTATATATTGGTACGGTCCACGGTACTTGCTTGCTGGATCTATGTTGTCTCGTGCCTTAGAAAAAGCGTTCCCTAAGTGTGTTCTTGCCTTGCCGTGTACCCGACCTCTTGCTACGTTTCTCGACTCCGAATCTCTGCGCCCTGACCTTCCTGCCTGCCCACGAATACAGTTCTCGTCTCATGATTCTGTACCTCGCTGCACCTCGGCCACCACCGCAAGACCGGCGCGTCAGGGGTAGCGACCTGGTAGGACTCCCGCCGCAGCAAGTCCATCCCGCTATGCGGCGGGCTCTGGTGAAAACCGGGACCTACTTAGACTCCGCTCCCTGGCGCGGTTGTTGCCACCGCTTGCGGTGGTCCAGTGGATTCACTAACCCGGCCGTTACAGTTAGATCCAGCTATGGATCCCGCCAAGGTGCCCCTGCCAAGTCTTGCGGATCTTACGACCAGTTTGCCCACAAGTCAGCAGATCGCGTATATGTGGCACGCAATCGGGGCCAGCTTGGTCCGCCATCTGCCGACAATTCCTGGGACAGCAGCAACCGGTCTTCTCACTGGGGTTCCTCCCTCCTGCCGTCCCGCTGGCGACCGGGGACCCGAAGCTTCGTCTGCCATTACCCACCAAGTTCGACGGGGACCCGAAGCTTTGCAGAGGTCTTATTACCCAGTGCTCCATGCATGTGGAGCTGATGGACGACCAGTTCCCCACGGAAAGGTCAAAAGTGGCGTTTGTGGTGAGCCTGCTATCCGGAAAGGCCCTGGCTTGGGCGACACCCCTCTGGGACCGGAACGAACCTGGGACAGCAGACCTACAGGTCTTCCTCACTGAATTCCGCAGCGTTTTCGAGGAGCCAGCGCGTGCGTCTTCTGCCGAGAGGGCGCTCCTCAACCTTCGTCATGGTGACTCCTCCGTAGGTTACTATACGGTCCAGTTCCGCACCATAATTTCTGAGCTATCCTGGAATGACGCCGCCCTCTGCACCACATTCAAGAAGGATCTGTCTTGCAGGGTTAAGGACGCACTTGCAGCTAGAGATCTTCCATCTTCTCTGGGGGCGAACTTATCCACCTGGCCACTCGCATAGACGTGCGTTTCACGGAGCTCCGCCAGGAATGTGACTCGGCACGACCTCGCCGACTACCTCGTCTGGCTCCTGTGTTCCAGAGGTCTCCGCTGCCGTTCCCACAGGTCTCCACCGAGGAACCCATGCAGGTGGACTGGGCCCACCTGCTTCAGGGACCTTCTTTACACCTGCGTCATAGTATATCTAGACGATATCCTGATTTTTTTTCTCCAGACATTGACTCATCGGGTACAGGTGCGCCAGTTTCTGCGACGTTTGCGTAACAACCGACTGTATGCCAAGCTGGAGAAGTGTCGGTTCCACCAGGCCAGCCTTCCGTTCCTCGTGTACATAGTCTCCGATGTGGGTCTACAGATGGACCCAGCTAAACTCTCTGCGATACAGCAGTGGCCACGACCTGTCAGCCTTCGGGCGATACAACGCTTCTTGGGGTTCGCCAACTACTACCGGCAATTCATTCCCCATTTCTCTACACTGGTGGCTCCCATCGTGGCTCTCACTAGGAAGAACGCAAATCCGAAATGTTGGCATCCGGCAGCCGAGAAAGCATTCTCCGAACTAAAGACAGCTTTTTCCTCAGCACCTATCTTGGTCCGTACAGATCCGGAGAAACCCTTCTCACTAGAGGTGGGTGCCTCTTCCGTGGGGGCGGGGGCGGTCCTTACACAGAAGGACCCCAAAGGCAAGACTCTCACATGCGGTTTCTTTTCCAAGACCTTCTTACCGGCGGAACGAACTTATGCCATTGGAGATCGGGAACTGTTGGCCATCATATTGGCTCTGGAGGGAGCTCGACACCCATTTGACGTCTTCACTGACCACAAGAACCTCCAGTACCCAGAGCCCAGCGTTTAAATCCTCGCCAGGCGGTCCCTCTTTTTCTCCCGTTTCGACTTCAAGATCCACTTCCGACCGGCCGAGATGTCAAGGCGGACGCCCTATCCCGTGCTTCTGACGTTGCCGGAGAAGAACCAGGATCTCAGCACATCATTGCCCCTGAACGGGTTGGTCCCGTGGCTCCCGTAGATCGCAAAAATGCCCAAATGGGAGAACATACGTCCCTGCTCAGGAGGAAAAATTTTGGAGTGGGGGCATGTTTCTTCTGGCTGGAACCCCGGATCGGAAGTTCCCCATCTCGCGGGGAATACTGGTGGCCACTTTCTCAAGGACTCAAGGATTTCGTTCTCTCCTATGCCCTTGGGGCCCGGAACAAGGTTCCCACGCAAGCCCCGGGCCTCTTTGTCCCTCTGCCCCTTCCCGGAGTCCCCGTGGGCCACAAAAGGGATGGACTTTTATACGGACCTTCCTTTTTTCCCCGGGAAATTCTGTCATCTGGGGGGTCCGGACCCATTTCGAAGATGTCCCCTTTTGTGCCCCTTCCTGGTCTTCCTTCCGACTCAATTGGGGTCATTTCATCTGGTTTTTATTTTTGTCTGCTGGGTTACCCTGCAATCTTTCCGATGGGGCGTTCAATTTGTCCCCCCAAATTTTGGCGGCCCTGTGTTCTCGCTTCAAATAAGTTGGTCTTTCCCCCTTTTTTGCCCCATTCAACCCCAAGAATGGACAAGTGGAGAGAGTAAATCAGATCTTTGGGGGAATACCTGCGCATTTTTGTCCGGGCGCAGGAAAAATTGGGCCCCCAGCTGCTTCCATGGGGGCTGGTTCTCCCTACAACCATCAGGAAAAACCGCGTACGGGGTGGGTTTTTCCTTCTTTGTGGTCTATGGGCGTCATCCACGCCCCCCTTCCCCTGGTAAAGGCTTCCGGGTTCCCCCTTTGGACAACCAAAATTGGGATATAAGGCCTTTGGCGGGAAAAACCCCGACCATGCCCCCTTATGGGGGTTTGGGCCCACATGAAGACCCAGGTGACAAGAGGGGGAGATCTTTTTCCAACTTCCTCCCAGGGGACAAGGTTTGGCTTCTTTCCCAAAACGTACGCCCAGATCCCCCGCTAAATTGGGTCCCGGGTTTTGGGACCTTTCAGAGTACTTCGGCAGCTGAATCCGATGTCCTACAATCTCTGCCTACCCCCCATCTCTCCGGAGTCCGAACGCTTTCCACGTCTCCCTTCTAAAGCCCCTGGTCTTGAACCGGTTCTCTTAGAGGAGTGCATCTCCGTCTCCGGTAGTAGAGTCTTCTGATGTTTTTGAAGTAAAGGACATCTTGGCCATGAAGACCATTAGGGGTAAGCGGTTCTTTCTTGTTGATTGGAAGGAACCAGGATCTTGTTCACAGGTTCCTTTGGCCTAAGAAGAGGGGGAGACTCGTCTGCGCCCTCTGCCGGCCGAGGCGCGCTCACGCTCGTTCTTGTAAATTTAAAGGTACCAGCGCGCTGGTAATTGGCTGATTGCCGGGCGCTGCCCCTATATATTGGTTCGGTCCACGGTACTTCCTTGCTGGATCTATGTTGCCTCGTGCCTTAGAAAAAGCGTTTCCTAAGTGTGTTCTTCCCTTCCCGGGTGTAACCCGACCTCTTGTACGTTTCTCGACTCCGAATCTTTTGCTGCCTGCCCTGACCTTCCTGCCTGCCCACGGACTACGGTTCTCGCTACGATTCTGTACCTCGCTGCACCTCGGCCGCAAGCCGGTCGCGTCACGGGTAGCGACCTGGTAGGACTCTCACCGCAGCAAGTCCATCCCGCTTTGCGGCGGGCTCTGGTGAAAACCGACCTACTTAGACTCCGCTCCCTGGCGCTGTTGTTGCCACCGCTTGCGGTGGTCCAGTGGATCCACTAACCCGGTCGTTACACTGTGGAATACCTGTGCACCAAAATTGCACAATACACCCCTAGATGAGATCCCTGAGGGGTGTTGAATCCAACATGGGGTGATTTGTGGAAGGTTTCATCTGTTGTGATACTTTGGGGGCTTTGCAAATGCGACATGGCACTCACCAAAATCTGCGTTCCAAAAACCAAATAGCGCTCCCTCCCAGGTACGCCCTGCCATGTGCCCAAACAGAAGTTTACACCAGTATATAGGATATAAGAAATAGTGTAATCAATTTGGGGATGTTTTTTTCCAGGATTCCTTGTAAAAAAAATTAAACGTTTTCAGCTGAAACTGCAGATTATTGGAAACAAATAACATGTTAAATAAATGTAACACCTGTGGGGTCAATATACTCACTGTGACAATTGTACTGTTTAACCCCTTACCGCTTCAGCCAGTTTTGACTTCCCTGACAGAGCCCCATTTTTTTAATCCGACATGTCACTATGTGTGGGAATAACTTTTTGATACTTTTATCCATCCATGTGATTCAGAGATTTTTTTTCTCGTGACACGTTGTGCTTTAAGTTACTCGTTTTGGTCCATACAATCCTTTTTTATTTGTTAAAAATATCAGAATGTCAACATTTTCAAAATTTCTGCTGGTAAGACAGAGGATAGTTATAAACTATTTTGTGAGGTGTAACTGTCTGTCATATACCTGCTGTATTTGGCATCATTTCTTTTTACGACATTTGGAGGCTTAAAAATTTAGTAGTAATGTTTCACATTTTCAAGAAAATTTGCAACACAGATTTTTTTTTTCTTTTCTTTTCTTTAGGGACCAGTCCAGTTCTGAGGGGTCTGTATGTTATATACCCTCATAAATGACTCCATGTAAGAAACCACACCTCTTAAAATATTCAAAACTGCATTTAGGAAGTTTATTAATCCATTAGGTGTTTCACAGAAATTAAAACAAAGTGGAATTTGTATCCATTATTCACTGGAAACCGGTAGATATTACCAAGAAAATGCAACTCAATATTGATTCCCCTGATTCTGTTATTTTAGAGATATCCCATGTGTGGCCCTAGTGCGCTATTTGGTTCAACCACAAGCCTCAGAATAGGAGGAGCACCTATTGGACTTTGGGGTCTCATTTTCATTGCAATTTTCTTTAGGCACCATTAAAAGTTTGCGCCCTAAGGTGCTAAAACTTAAGAAACATCTCAAAAAAGACCTCATTTTGGAAACTACCCCCCTTAAGGAATATATCCAGGTGTATAGTGAGTATATAGACCCCACAGGTGTTTAACAAATTTTCTAGCGTTAGGCTGTGAAAATGACAAATTTTAGGTTTTTTCAACAATCGACAGTTTTAGCTAAAAAGGTTTCATTTTCACAAAAGATCCTGGGGGAAAAAAGCATCCTAAAATTTACTGCTCAATTTTTTCCAAGTTCAGCAATACCCATGACATGTCGGATTTGCACAGCCCCCAAAGTACCCAGAACAGAGGAAACATTCCAGAAGTCACCCAATTTTGGATTCAACACCCCTCATGGATCTCATCTAAGGGTGTATTGTGCATTTCAGGCCCACAGGTGTTCTACAGTTTTTTTTTACCATTAGATCGTGAAAATAGGGGGAAAAAACATAATTTCGCCATTGTTTTTTGGGCTTCCTTTTTACAGTGTTCGCTGTGCGGTATAAATGACAGGATAACTTTACTATGAGGGTCGGTAAAATTGCAACAATATCAGTTTTAAAGAGTTTTGTACGTTTTACTACGTTTGCACAATAGAAATGCGTTGTGTCTGACAACCATAACGTTTTTGTTTATCTGTATATGGAGCTATATAAAGACTTGTTTTTTGCAGGATGAGTAGACGTTTAAACTAGTTCCACTTTGGGCTTCATATGATCTTTGATCGCTTTCTATCAAGGTTTTTGTGAGGCAGGGTGAACAAAATACAACAATTCTGGGTGTGTTCTTTTATTTTTATTTTTTACAGCATTCACCGTGCAGTATAAATGACATCCTAGCGTTACTCAGCAGGTCGATATGATTCCAGCAATACCAAATTTGTATATTTTTTTATGTTTTACTGCTTTTACACAATAAAAGCTTATATTTAAAAAGGAAAACAAGTTTTTGCATCGCCGTAGTCCGAGAGCCATAACTTTTTTATTTTTCTGTTTACGGAGCTATGTCAGGGCTTTTTTTGCGGGATGAGTTGACATTTTTATTGGTATCATTTTGGGGAGGACAAGACTTTTCAATATTTTAAATCCATTTTTTGGAAGGCAGGATGAAGAAAATACTGCAGTCCTAGTAGCATTTTTTTTTTTTTTTTTTAAACGTGCTTACCATACAGTATTCGTGACATGTTAGCTTTACTTTGTGGGTCGATACGCTTACGGCGATACCCATTATATATATATATATATATATATATATAAAATATATATATATACACACATGTATATATATTATGTTGTAGCATACTATAAAAAAATTAAGAAAGGGGAAAGTTTTATTGTGTAGAACAATATTTATGCATCGCTATCTTATGATAATATCGTCTGATATTTTTCCATATACAGAGCTCTCTAAAGGCTTTTATTTGCAGGTAGCGTTGACGTTTTCATGTTTATCAGTTTGGGGTTTACATGACATTTTGGTCACTTTTTATTCCATTTTATGTGCTGCGGGATGAATGTTGTGCATCATGCGGGCTAGATAATGTGACAGATATATAGGCTAGCTCGTTACACACGCATCGATACCAAATATGCATACTTTACTTTTGATCTTTTTTGGGGTGATTGGCGTTTGTAAGAAGTAGTATATGTGTTTCTATTTTATTTTTCGTGTTTTACTTTTATTTGTTGTACTTTTTTCTTTCTTTTTATACTTATCCCCATAAGGGACTTCAATTAGTGATCCTCAGATCACTGTTACAATACATAGTTTTATATAGCTGTACTGCTATGCATTGTAACTGTCAATCACTATGCCTGGCTAAGCCCTTGGTGACATCGCAGACAACTCGGAAGCTTCTGGGTTGGCTTGTAAAGCAACTGCACCCCGCTCCCTCCCTCTGTCTTTCCCTATAGCAGCAGCTAAGGGGTTAATTGGCCACTATCGAAGCAAGTTCTGATTGTGGCCAACAAGGCATGGAGCAGGCTGTAATATACAGCTGGTTCCATGCTCCGACTGCGCGGGTTCCACCCTTGAGCTTGCATGATCCTCATGATGTCAGTTTGTGGGAAACCCTTCCCACCTATGGGTACACCGAATGTCGGGAAGGGATTAAAGAACAAACAAATGAACATTGATAGAAAAGACAAAACATGGAGGTCGAGCAGGCCAAGATTGATGCACGACTGCCCCAGAGGAGAGAGGGATACCCACATTAAAGAAGGTACAGAAGTTAGAGAGGAGCTGGAATAGGTTAATGACCAGAAGTTTGTTCCATGTGCCGGGTGGTGAACGCTCAGTTTTTGTTGGATGTGAGTGGGTAAGAGATGGATAAACTTCTTCCAAACAGAAAAAATAATTTTGTCTGTTTTTCTTTATTTAGTGCCCCCAAATCCATTCCAATCAGAAAGTAAAGATTGTCCAGGAACATGCAAAGTGTGGGGGGATTTGGTGTGATTGTAATATAGTTTTCCAGGCTGTGGCAGAGACCTAAAATTGATAGCATATGTTTAATAGTGATTAACCAACTAGCACGGACACCTTTCCAATGCACCTTAGGGTCTCATAGAGGTTCTTCCCTAAATAGGATATCCATTTGAGGTGGGAGTAGATGTGTTAGATATGTCACGTATTATTCACTGTGCAGAACACATGAATGGGATTTGATCATATCTGAATTCACCCTTATCTGAAGCAGAGAGTAACTCCCACTCTTGGGCTTATCTACTTGTATAGGCACCATGTACAGTAAGGCTGTGTTCAGACGGTGTATTGCGGCACGTATAGTACGCGCCGCAATACGCCGGGTGTTTTGGATCGACCCACTAATCAGCGCGTCTCTCCAAAGCACGGGGGGGGGGGGGCGGTCCGGTCCGGTCCCAAAGACATTCATTGTCAATGGCGCGTATTCGCTGCTAACAATTGACATGTCACTTTTCTCCCCTGGAGTAGAGTACAATACGATTGTATTGTACGTGCGGGGGGAAGATGCGTAACCCATGGTTCTCTGAGAGCTATGGATTACCGTAATTGTGGAGCGCATTTCGCCGCGTATAACGCGCAATACGTGACAAAATACGCGTCAAAATGCGCGCCATAATAAGCCTTGTGAACATACCCTAATACCCCATATAATCTGCTGCAGAATCCTCTGGTTACAACAGCTGATCACAGGGGATGCGTTGCCCAGACATGTTAATTGCAGCTTTGCCTATTTATCTAGTGAAGCATTGCCCACTTGTGACATCGACGTTATAATAAGCCGCCTGCAATTTTGCACATGAGCTTGGAATTTATCATGTCCTTAACATATTAAATCACTTCTGTGCTAAGTATAGTATGAAGTAATGAGCTGGATGGCAACAGCAACTTCCGGTTTAAGAATTATAACTAAATTGTAATAAATGTAAAATAAAATACACGGAAATCTGTGATTAGGGATTACTGCTTTATAGAAATGTTCATATTATTAACCTGCTAGGTAATATCTTAAATTATATCATTGCCTATTGTGTAATCACAGTCGGCCTCTGTGGATAATTGTAAGGGCATGTTCACATGGCGTAATTGCGGCGCGTATTTGCGCTTAATACGTGGCGAGATGCGTGCTGCAATTGTGGTAATCCATAGCTGTCATAGATAACTATTGATTATGCCTCGCCCCCCGCGCATACAATGCGATCGTATTGCGCGTGCGGGGAGATAAGTGACATGCTGATTACTCGCGGCGATTACGCGTTGTGAGTAATGAATGTCTATGGGGCCGGCGGGCTGCCACCCCTCCCCCCCATGCTTCGGGAGTACACGCCGATCAGAGCGACTCCCAAATCACCCAGCGTATTGCGGTGTGTACTGTACACGCCGCAATTACGCCGTGTGAATATAGCCTTAAATGAGGAATTGCGCTTGGTTCACACTGCGGTGTGGCACAAAAAAGAGTTTACCTTTGGAAAACAGAACAGAGTCCACAAGTGACTAAGTTTGCGTTGTTGTTTCCTATGGATACATCGTGAGGTTTGTTGGGATACCTTTTTCAGCTATTCTGACGGATACCCATAGCGGAGATCTGGAACAGGACCAAACCGCAGTGTGAACCGAGCCTTATTGGCATCTAATGAGAAACAAACCCCAAAAATAAAAATTTCTAGTTTATTTATAAAATGTAACCAAAAATTAGCTGGAAAGCTCCGCTGGTGTCTTATATGCCTAGTGACCATGTATAACTTTCTTCTTGCTAGGGTCATGCATTTTGACATCTCCTTAAGTTTTTGCATTAGTCTTTGCACCCGCATCACTGGCCTCTCTGACTTGTCATAAAATTAGGAGACGTTAGACCACAATTAATGGCTTTATGTGCTTATTTGTCAGCTTATGCACATAGCCTGTGCTTAGTAATGCTATTACAAGGTATAACATTACACATGGAAATAAGATGAATTATTTTTTTTATGGAAAACTTGAGGTGTTAAAGGGGTTGTCTGGTTCTTAGAAAAAATAAGCGGATGGTGCCCAATTCAAAAAAAAAAAAAAAAAAAAAGCCAAACCATGAGGACATAAGCAGCTAACAGCAAATTCATTCTTAAGTGTAAGGCTATATTCACACGATGTATTGCGGTGCGTACATTATGCGCTGCAATACATTGTGTGTCTCCGGAGCTCGTGCTGATCAGCGCGTACTCCGAGGCGAGGGGGGGCCTGCGGCCCCATAGACATGCATTACTCGCGGTGCGAATAAGTGACATGGGAGCTATGGATTACCATAATTGCGGCATCCCGCCTAGCCTTAGGGTATGTTCACACGCCGTTTTGGATCCATTTTTGGATCCAACAAAAACACATTCAAAAGCGCTGAGTAAATCGCATCCAACACACAGCTGCGTTTGGATGTGTTTTGGCTGCAGCAGGATCGCACCCTGTAGTTTTAAAAAGGGCGTCTGCTGCGTCTTTCGGATCAGGAATTGACATGTCAGTTCTTTGAACGGTTCCTAAAGACGCATCAGAAAGACGCACGTGAAACACCCATCGGTGATCACTCGTCTGAACGCTGATGCGTGTTTTACATTGAAAGCAATTGCACACTGCACATTGTTAGATGTGTGTTTGGGTCCATTTAGGGCCCGAAACACGGATCCAAACTTGCATCTAAAAACAGATCCAACACGCCGTGTGAACCTACCCTAAGGGGACATTCACACACGAGAATCACAGATCAAAAAGAAATCCCCAATAAAGTATAACTTTTAATAAAAATATACCTAAAACCTATAAATAACACCCTATAGACCCCCTCTTTTTGATGAAAATAAATAAAGGGGAGGCACAGTAAATCTTAACAATATATTTCTATTTGATAGTGCAGTTACTCACGATACTGTAAGATACTGACCCCGAAAAGATGGATTTAAAGCCAAGGGATAATACAAGGGGGGAAATGTTTAATTTTTTGGGACAAAAGGGCATGTCCCTGGTAACAGCAAAATTTTACCCTTTGGGTGGCCAGCCATGAAAATGGATTTAACCGTGTAAAGGCTTATTTATGGGGTCATCGCCCTGATGAGGGCGGCCCCAAAACAGAGATATCTAACCCTATAAGTGACCCTAGTTATCCCTAAATAGGGCCATTGTATATTAAAAAGGTAGGAAAAAAGATACATTAAACATCCAAATTAATTCCCAACATTCAAAATGTGTTGCATTCTCGTTGAAAATTTCCGCGCAGGTAACAAAGAAACAACACAGCCTGCCCAAGGCGGATTTATCTGCCTCTATACTTGCCAGCATGTCAAACTCCTCAAAAAATTCTCGAGTAAAATCGGTGGCGCAAATTGTAGTGAATGGGAAAAGTTATACAGATGTTTTTAACGTATTTAGAGGCGTGTGGACACATATTTATGGGCGGTTCCAATAAAAATAAAATTATAATAGGCTGCATGTGCCCAATTAAAAAAATTTAAAAAACTATACTCATCTGCCTCCACCTCTCCTTTCCAGTGCTGTAAGCAGACGAATAAGGACGCCACCGCTGCAAATACTGATTGTCTGCAGGGGTCATGTGCATCTGCTTACATCACTATTCACTTCCAAACCATGATGTAAATAAGTGGCATGTGACTGGTGCAGCCAATCGACATCCTCGGTTCGTATGCTCGCATCATTGTTTGGAAAAGTTCCCTTCCAAATGCTGATATACGGAGAGGCAAATGGCTCCTACAGCCAATCAGGGGCTGTAGCGGTGACGTCCCGATTTGGAAGGAGACAGCAGTAAACAGAAGAACGGGGAGATCCAACATTGGAAAGGAGGAGTGCAGGTAAGTGAGAATAGTTTGTTTTTTTTTTTTTTTTTTTTTTTTTTTTATTGGGCAACTGCAGCTGTGGAAATAAGCAACACATAAAGCTTCTAGGCCACTTTTGCTAGAGCTGAAATATTCTTGCCCAGTGGTTCCTTGCTTCGGACAGTCCTTACTTATTAGAAGGATCACTTGATACGAAGCAGATCAGGAAGTGTCCCCCTACTGAGCCACTGGGCCATCAGCTGTAATCTATGGGGAGAACTGGCAGCAAGTGTTACATTACTCTGCATCGCCACCACAGGTAAAATGAAGCATTTCTCAATGCTGGTGGCTTCTCTATGTAACGCAGAACAGGACAGCTCCTCCAGAGCAGGAGACGCCCTTTGTAAAGGTATGTTCACACACCGTGTTGGATCCGTTTTTGGATCCGAAAAATGCATCCAAAAGCGCTGCATAAATCGCATCCAAGGGCTTGTTCACACAACATTTTTGTGATCCATTTTACGGATCAGTTTTACGGATCCGCCGCTGGGGAGGTGACGTGCTCGATGGGGAGGTGACGTGCTCGCTGGGGAGGTGATGTGCCCGCTGGGGAGGTGACGTGCCACTGGGGAGGTGACGTGCCCGCTGGGGAGGTGACGTGCCCGCTGGGAAGGTGACAGAGAGAGAGAGAGAGAGAAAGAGAGATCAAAAACGTTGTGTGAAAAAGCCCCAACACCCAGGTGCATGTTTGGCTGCGTTTTGGCTGCAGCAGGATCGCACCCTATAGTTTTAATTAGGGCGTCTGCTGCGTCTTTCTGATCAAGAATTGACATAACAATTCTTTGAATGGATCCGCATGAGAAAGACGCATGTAAATGCGCATCAGTGATACTCGTCTGAACACCGATGCGTGTTTTGCATTGAAAGCAATGGAAATCACACTGCACATTGCGTGTTTGGGTCCGTTTAAGGTCCGAAACATGGATCCAAACACACATCTAAAAACGGATCCAACAACCCTAAGGGCTTGTTCACACAGCGTTTTTGGATCTGTTTTTTGATGCGTGTTTGGCTGCAGCAGGATTGCACCCTATAATTTTATAATAGAGTTCCTGCTGCGTCTTTCCGACCAAGAATTGACCTGACAATTCTTGGAATGGATCAGAAAGACGCAGTGAGACACACATCAGTGATCACTCGTGTGAACGCCGGTGCGTGTTTTACATTGCGAGCAATGTAAATCACACTGCTCATTGTTAGATGCGTGTTTGGGTCTGTCTAGAGCAGGGGTGTCAAACTCCTTTTCACCGGGGGCCTCACGGCGTACCTTAGAGGGCCGACATAATTTTAAAATTGTATAAATGGAACGTCTCCTTAACAATTAAACGACCTATTAAGAAGTAGTTACATTTGTACAGTATTACTGATATAATTAGCCCTTTTATGGATGTGGCGATACCAGTTATGTGTAACTTACTTTTTTATTTTTGTCAAATTTCAAAAGGGGATGATCATTGCGCATGCAGCAAATCATGTCAATGATGATAAAAAAAAAATAAAAAAAGAGCATTTCTGGTCAGTGTTTTACACCACATGGGAGACATTTCTGTTACTGGGAGGCCATTGACATATCATTAATGACTACGTCCCTGGTAACCACTGAGATACTGTGAAAACCATACCCCAACATATATCATGGTGCAGCAATAAAGAATAGCACAAATGTAGTCCAAATAAAACTTTATTTGCGCTATTTTTCTCCATCCTCCATATTTTCCACCATTATATATGTTGGGGTATGGTTCCTTACAATTTCTCAGTGGTTACCAGGGACATAGGCATTAATGATATGTCAATGGCATCCCAGTAACAGAAAAGTCTCCCATGTGGTGTAAAGCAGTGACCAGAAACACTCATATTTTTCTGTTATTGGGACATAGCATTCAGGGAATATTAAAAAAAAAAGTTTTAACTTGTCTTGCAGGCAGCAGACAGACTGCATCCAAGGGATAACACTAGTGTCCTGGATGCAAACTGGCTGATAGCTGTGAGAACTAGCATATTTAATAAGTGCCCAATTGATGATGAGTCAGTGCTGACCACTACTAGTGGCCCAGTGCCACTAAACATCCAAAATACACACGACCACAACATTTTTTTTTTTTTTAAAAAGGTTTTATTTATAGAATTTTGCAATTTTAACATAACGAACATCAGATTCACACATTACACCAAGGCATTGCAGTGAGATTCGGTCCCAAATACATACAGTTCCACATGCAATAATCATCAAAATTATATTTACATACTATTCCACAATATTACTTGAGAAAGACCACATATGAGTCATACTGCATTATTTGGTCTTGGTATAATACTGCTGCAAGAAAACATTGGTAAAGAAACAATAAGAGATATACGCCAGATCTTGCTGAGACCCTCTCTGGATATTGTCCATCATGTATTGCCTTTGTGTCACACATCCACACCATACCAATCACTCCGCCACTCACACTTGCCGGCCCCTGGCCCATCTTTCCGTACTCACAGTCAATCACACAGTCTGAGCTGCCGTCCAGTGCTCCAAACCGTATGGAAGCGTTTGGGGACGCCCTTGGTAGCTATGTAATCTTGTACCTTGGAAGTTCGGCATTAATCAGCTGCTTCCACTGTTCCAGTGATGGGACCTTGGGGCGGTTTTCCAATTTAATAGAATGGTTTTTCCTAGCATAGAAAAGCAATAACAGGTAGAGGGTTCGGTCTGCCTTACTTGGAATCAAATCTTCCACAATTCCGAGTAGACTATTCTCAGTCAGGCACACATTGGGAAGCCAGTTTCGTATTTAAAAAACTGTGTATACCCCGCCAATACTCCTGCAAAACCGGGCAATCCATACCATATGGATCAATGTTCCCTTTTCTGCCCCACATCGGGAACAAACTGTGGGGGG